>JAQFXP010002642.1:0-14505 GCA_034693685.1 Belba bartosi | reverse complement strand
TCTCCTGCTTTCTCTCTCTCTCTCTCTCTCTCTCTCTCTCTCTCATATTTCCTTTAACTTTCAATTGATATTATAGATAACAACCATAAATATGATGTAAACTTTAAACAAACTATTTATTAATATTACATTACATTGTCTTTTGTCCAAATAATTATAGTTTTTTTTACTTTAACTATAATTTTGGATTACAAGGTATTTCCAAACTTTTAATAAGTTAATCGATTTAATGATAATTTTTCTTCTAATTAGTTTTAAATTTGTTTTTTATGTTAATTTTAGTTTTAATTAAATGTTTATAAAATTCTTTTGAAGTATTGGTTATATCTTCTTTCTTTACATTGAAATTTGTTTTTTTCTAAATAAAATCTACTTTTTAACTTGTATAATTTATTGTATTGATGATAACTTATTGTTATTATGTTAATATAAAATATAAACCAATAAATTTTTATTGTTAATATTTAATCAGATAAGAATACAAAGTATTTTATTTTATTTCTAATATAATCATCGATTGATGTATTAATTTTTGACAATAATTTATATATGAATATATTATTGAGGTTAACGCTGGGGGATTTTTAAATATTTTATTTCAAATCAATCGTTAAAAATATTTTTTAGCAAAAAGTTTATTAAATATTTGCTATAACTTTAGGTGATTTACTTTATTGTTTGAATAAAATGTTTGTTTTGTATTTATATTTTTATTACAATTTATTTTTTCAGATAATTTTTTTTGTCAACTATTCAAATAATTCAATAAATATTTATCAAAATTTAAAAACTATTTTTCGATAATAATTTATCCAAAAATAAAATTTAACGGTTTTATTTTATAAATTTAGTTCAAGATCAATTTAGAAAATAACTAGCTGTAAATTTTTTTTACACTTTTAAATTAATATTAGCTTGTCAAGATTATTTACACAAAATACTATATACATTATAATAAAATTCAGCATTAAATACTTAAATTTGCTAATTAGATTATCAAGTGATTAAATCATTTCAGTTTTAAGATGTTAATCTTTTTGTTGTGTCACAAAAATAATTAAAAAGTTTAATCAAAATTTTTATTCATTATTTGCTTAATTAAACAATATAATTTTGCAAAAATTTATCCAGGTTCATTGAATACTTTTATTCTTAAATGAACTAATTTTATTATATTTGAATTAATTGTATGAGTAATACATATATTTATTTTGTTATAATATTTATAATCAGACAGGTGAATTCGGGGCATTTCTGGTGGCTCTCTAGATTGCAATACACTGCGACTATAGTTACAATTTTAATACAAAAATTAAATCAATAAAATTTTCTAAATTTAATGCCGAATATGCTAATATCGAAAATGAAAATGTAAAAATTTGTTAATGTTGATTATGATAATGTCGAATATGGTAGTGTGGTATATGATATTAATATTTTTGACATTAATATTTTCGATATTAACGTAGTCGACTTTAACATTTTTTACAATAATTTTTCGACATTAACTTTATTAACATCAATATTATTTATATAAGCTTTTTCAATATTTCCATATTTGACATTGACTTTTAAATATTTTATTAATAACATCTTTGTACTAAAAACGTATCTATAGTCGCAAAGTTATTACTTATGACTGTTTATAACTAACTAGTAAGTATAAAAGACTAAGATCATAATTTAACTTGAGTAATTTTATTTTGACTAATGCAAGCGTTTTTGTAGTTTATAAACAGGATTAGTTAGAGATGGTATAAACAAAATAATCTTTTAATTTTTTAAATTTAAAAAATAACCTTCTGAGGTTTAAGCAGGAATTGAGGAGGTTGGCCTATCCAGGGAAGAAATTTTTTCAAAAAACTTTACCCATATTAAGTGAATTTAACCCGGATTTAGCATTAATTTAGTAAAAATTTTTTAATTTTGACCTAAAACCCCCAAAAATTGTCGTCCACCTTTGGGAGTTGGCAAATCTTAAAAAGGGTATTTTTGCAGACTAAATGCTAGAAAGGATAAATGCTAATTTTTAAAATTAGAAGAACTTTTTTCCTCATTTCCCTTCTCGATCTCTGGTTTAGACATTATCTCTACGCTTTGTAAAATTTCTTGTTTTTTAAAAATAAAATTAAGATTTTTTTCTAAATTGATGTTAAATCCAATTTTAATTTAATTTAATTAACAAAATTCAGTTAAATCAAATTAAATTGCAAAAATAGGAGAAAAAGTTCTATATTTTACTCTTTTCTATATTTTCTAAGATTTAAAAAATCCTAATATTACTATCATTTTACTATATATTCCTTGATTTAGCCAAGCTTGGTTAATTTTGATTATAATTATAAACGCAATTAAACCTAGCTAGTAGAACATTGAAGATATGCTCTTTTGCGTGTTAACTAAATAGTAAAAGTAACAACCATTTTGAATTGTAAAACTTAAAACGGCTTTAATTATATCTAATAATTAAATAGTGGTTTTAAACAACTGGTTAATATAATATTTAAAATGAATAAATTTATATTAGTTTTATAAAATCATAACAAGTTTGGACCTGATAACATTTGATAAAGACTATCCAAAGTAGAAGTAGAATTTGCCCCCTTTTATATATATAAATTTTATATCTCTAATGCGTATACGTAATCTGCGTATGAACTCAATTGGTAGTCTACTACAACTGTACTTGCTATACTTAACTATAAGCAAACAAAATTCACTTTTTGCTCATAAGTTATGACTTAATTTAAGTTACAGTTGAAAGTCACTTAAGCCATAAATGTTTTTTCAATCGGTGCTCATGAATAGATTAATCATTTAATGAAAATTGTTTGCCATAATTGGCATAAATATTTAGTTTATCAGATATTAATATACTTTACGTTTACGGATATAAAGAATTAGCAACTTATTAATTTTTAATTAATTAATTGTATTTATCTTGATGAAAATAATCAAGCAAATTAAATATTTTTTAAAAAATTAATGCAATAATTTAGCGAAAAATTTCTTTTTAAAATGTAGTAAATTTAGAGTAAATAAATGCAAGTTTTTAATATTATACTTATCTTATGTTTAATCAAATTATGTCAAACTTATCAAATTCATTAATAGTTAAAACTTATTCATTTCCTAAGTCTTAACTAGATAATTTTTACCATTTGTGATATACATATTGTTTTATATTATTTTTTTTATAATAAAGAATATAATTAAATATATTAAATAATGTTGCTAATTTTGTAGGCAGAATAGCTAAATATAATTTTTTTTGAAAATAAATGCTAAATAAAAAAATTTTAATTTTGTATAAATAAAATTATTTTAAAAATTTATTAATTTATTTTTGTTTTATCAAAAAAAAAGTTATTATCTTTCTTTTACATCAAAATATTTTTTTAAATATTTTATATTTCCTAAACATACTTTTTGAATTAAAAAATATATTGTATAAGTTTGAATTATTTTAACTTCATCCTATTTGTTTACATCAATTTTTATATACTGTATATTAAAATAAACTTAAACTTTAAAAAATATATATTTTACATTTGACTATATAATTTTTTTTATAATTTTAATTAAATCACAATATTCTAGCTCAAAATAAATTTTGTGTGTTTTAAATTTACAATTAAAAATCAATATTAAGTTTTATCAATAATTTTATATTAAATCTGACTTTAGTGACAATAATAGTGTTTTTGTCTAAAGCGATTAAATAAAAAATGATTTTAATTCTTATCTATAGTCCGTTAATTTTTTTCACTAATCCCTTTCACATTGCAATTTTCTCTCATTTTTCTCTCAAGTCTGGACACTGATAGAAGTACTAATTAATTAATTTAAATAAGAAAGTATCGTTTAATAACAGTCTTGTTTACATTGCTGGCCAACCTTGACCTCAACCAGTAATAAATTAATTGAAAAAGATGCCATCAATTGGTTTAATACTTTAGTTCAAATTTTGATAAAATTAAAAAACGTGTTCAGATATAATTTTATCTTAACTCAATTTCAGATTTATTAATACATACAAATGCTTTAAAAAAAATTCAAGCAAAGAGGGTTTTCTTAATTTCATTGATTTAATTATAAGTGGCCACTGAATGGCCACTGAAGCATTTCTGCATATGAGTTTTTTAACTACATTTTTACCAATTTATTTGTTTATTAAACTACTGATACAAAGTGTTCTTTAAATTGTTTGTAAAAAAGTTTTACTTTTATTATTATTTTGTTTGCAATTATGGAAAAAATTAATATAAATTTTACATAATTATTGAATAATTTATATAAAAAACACTCATTAGGTAAACAAAAACAAATAAATAAATAAAACTCTATAATTATTTAATAAATCAATTAATTTATTATAAATATATTAAAACTTTTACCCATTTATTTCAATAATAAGTTATTAGAAAAAATTAATTAAAAATAAGAAAAGTGAATTTTTAATTAGAATAATTATGATTAATTTAATGTTAATTCTAATTTAAGTAAAAAACTTTTTTGCTTTTACATTTTTTGACATTTTTCCTAATAATTATTGAATAAATAAATAATTATTAGATAAAAAAAACCAATCAGCATTGTAACATTTTTATAATTAATATATTTTAGCAATTTTAATGGCAATCTAATAAGTCAATTTAAAATTAAAATTAAATTTAGAAAAAACACTCAACTTGTTTTAAAAAATCCTATTTTTATTTTAACCAGCAAGATTATTTATTATTAGTTATATTTTATTAACAATACAATTTTTATCTTTTTAAAGTTATGACAATAAAAGTATAAAAGTTTCAATCTAGGAAATTTAAACTCTTTTTAATGGGTTAGTGAAGACACAAACCTTTAACTCCCGCTTTATTTAGATATAAAATTTATTACACTTGAAGTCAAAAAACTAATTGAATTTTTGTTATTGAATTTGCATAACAATAAAATGATGATAAATTAACACAAATTCAAATATTGGATTTAAATATAACTAATATTTTTAACATGTTAGATTATACAGACATGATAGATTATACATTTAACGAGATAAATGTACTCTCTTTTAAAATTTAGATTTTTTGGATTTAATTTATTTCTTACTAATTGTATGTATTTGATATGAATACAGATAACTCTTAATCAATTAGTTTATGTAATTTCTTGATATATAAAAAAGATAATTTGTTTTAAATTTTAAGTTTTTAAGCTATAAATTATAGCAGGTATTTACAAAACAGCAATTGAATCATAAATAGGGCTGAAAAGTATCAATGAGTGCATCAAAATCCTGTTTTCAGTTTTACTTTCTCAGATCATTAGTCAAATCATAACATTATATTCGTATATATTTTCAAATCTATTAAACCGCTATTATATATATATTGCTTTTTCTTCAAACCCATTAACTTATTTTAAATATATGTTTGAAAAAAGTCAATTTTTGACAAAAAAGCAAGGCTAAATGTTGTCAATTAAGATTATTTACAATAATAACTGCACTTTAATAATCAAAACAAAATATATTTTAGAATAGTCTAGAATTATAATTACTACTCGTGTAAGAGTGTGCAAGCTGTCAAAAAATACCCCTCTGGCTATTTTTAAATATTTATTATTGTGATTCTTATAATGTTAAGTTGCCATGGTCGTTTGACGTAACTTTATAAAAATACAATTTGTAACTTCGATAACTTTGCACTTGTTTACTACTATTTAATAATATTTTTTTTTGTATTAAATTTTTTTATTATGTTTTTAAATTTATTCTTTATTAAAGATTTTTAATGTGTGGTATTTCCACTTGATATTAATATAATAAATCATATTAATTAATTACAATTTTTATATTGCGCATTTTTATTAATAAATTTATTTCTTTAAATTTAAATATTATTTTTTTAAATTTAAATTAAATTTTATTTTTTAGATTTTATTTATAAAATAATAATTTTTATTACCGTATTCCCTCACATATTAGTACATGTACATATAAGGTGAGTTTGGGCTTTATGTACTTATTCCCCGGGGTATGTGTACTTATAAAACGAGGAAAAAAGTAGTTTTTGTAAATAAATTTTATTCAAATATTTTTGATAAGAAACGTAAGAGATAAAGGTTTAAAGATTGAAGATATCAAATGTTTGAAAACTATTTAAAACAAAAATAGAGATAAGAAATCGAGTGATTATAGTAACATATTTTAAACTTAAAAATTTTTATTTCTATTGAAATTGTTTAAAATATTTGTTAAAAAATAAAATATATTTGGATTAATTATATTTAAAATAAGTTATGAAGTTGTAGTTAAATAGGTTTAAATTGCTTGGATTAATATTTTTGAAGAATTAAATAAAAAGTCTTTTATTGGCTGTGGGTTTACTAGTAATCGCAAGAATGAAAACTTGCATTTAAAATTTAGAAATTTTTTAGAATTTGAATAAATTAAAACAATTGACGATAATTCAAGATTAGCCGATGATGAAGACAATGAAGATATTAAATCAGAAGAAGTCGATAACACTAATTTTTAATAATTTATAAGTTTATTGAATAAAATCATCAAATTTTAAGATTTAAAACATTTTTTGTTAATTATTGAAGTTTGGATTTATCTAGCCTTATAAGTACATGTACATAGAGGCTTTGGACCAAATTTAGGAAAATGATATATTTCACCTTATATGTACTAATATGTGAGGGAATACGGTATTTTAATTTCTTAAATTTATGTATAGTTTAATATTTTTATTACATATAATATTTAAATAATTTTATTACAATAATAGAAATAAGTTTAGTTAAAATTAAAAAAAAGTTTTAAAAAAATTAAATTCAAAATAAATTCAAAATTAATTACATTGACGAGTATTAACATTGAGTTGGGTTTAGAGGTGAGAAGAATAGTTGTTGAAGGTTTGGTCAGTTATATCAAAACAATGGTTTTATATCAAATAAAATAAGTGTTTAATAGTAGAAATTGTCTCTATTTTATTTCTTAACCTATCTTCACATGTTCTTTTTATCCTAATCTCTTTTGTAAAGCAGGGATTGTAAAGGGAGATCAGCTAAAAATTCCCCTGATTTTGAAAATTGGCATTTATCCTTCTTAGCATTTGGTCCAAGGAAAGATAACCACTCGACTGTTTGAATTTGTGGCCAAAATTGGGAAATATTTTTTAAATTGTTACTAAATTCGGTTTAAATCCAATTAGATAGGGTAAAATTTGATTATAAATATATAGGGGTTTTGAGCAATTTAAAAAATTCCTTTTCCTAATCCTTACTGAATCGGCCGACCTTCTCGATCCCTGCCTTTAAGTTTAAATTTAACATTTGAGCAAAAGCTTTCAAACGGATGGAAATTCTCTTTTGTACAAAGTTTAGAGCTAATGATGCCATAGAATATTTAAATTAATTTTTAGAATGCCAAAAACCCATAATTTTCAAAATTGTCATTTAAAACAAACAATAATAAGTATAGGCAACAGAAGAATTGTTTTAGTTCTTGATTACTTTATTTTCATTAAAATATCTAAAATAGATTTATACTTGACTTAAGTTTAGCCATGACTTTTTTTGACAAATTTAATTTTTTCTAAATTGATATTTTTTGTCCTTACTTACAACATTACTTATAAATTAAATTCATTTATAATTCAAATGTACTTTTATTTTATTTTAGTGCAATTTCTTTTTCATATTATTAAAAAAAAATTATTTGTAATTGAGTTTTAGTATTGAATATACTATAACTGCTTTTTCTAATTATATATTTTATTTTACTATTTGAAAATTACAATAATTTAATTATCATTAAAAATGAACAATCAATCAGATTTGAATAGATATCAATAATTTTAAATGGTATTTTGTTTTAAAACATATCACTAGTTGTAAATTATTTTGAAACAAATTAAGTTATAGGGTATTTGAAATATTGCTTATTCTTTAAGATATTTATTAATATATTTATATATTAACTTCAGGTTATATTAATATTATATTTTTCACCTTGAATCTTGTTGACCAAATAATTTTATGTGAAATAGATCTTAATTTAGAAATAAATTTATTAAAAAAATATACGCATTAATATCTCAAAAATGTAACTTTAACCAAAAATTAACAAATATATAAATCTATATTTTAGTTGAATTAAAGTTTTGGTTGTTATGAGAACACATGGTTTAATAAAATAAAGTAATTCTTACTTTTGTTTACAACATTAATTGATAACGTATTGTAATGTCTTGGACAGTTTTGGAAATTAACCGTTAGTTTTCGAAACTGTCCAAGATATTACAGTGCGTAATCAATTTATGTTGTAAACAAAAGTAAGAATTAGATTTTATTTTTAGTTTTTAATACTTTAAATTTTAAAATGTCAATTTAACATTTTTTATAACATTAATAATAGCTTTTAAAGTTTTAAAAATATTGTATTTTAGTGTAATTTGATATTTGCAGTAAATATAATATAATTAATCACTCAATTAAATAAATAGTTAAACCATTTATTATATAAAATTTTTATTTTTGGTTACAGCCGGTTTTAAATGCTTATTTTGGCTAGCTAATTAAAAGATGGTATAATCAAATAATTGCAGATTATAGTAATTATTATACTTTATTATTAATTATTGACTACAAATATTTATAATTTGAAAATATTTACTAATTTTTTTTATTATTAAACAATACAATGAAGGTTAAAGTGTTTGTGAATAGTGATTTGCGTAGATAGTGAAGAGTTATGTTAATTATTGTAAATTTATTATATAATTATTTGTAATTTTATGCTAATTATTATATAATATTACAAAAAAAGTTAATATATTCTGGTAATTTTGCTCTATAGTTTTAATATGAATTTAATAAATACTGTATGTTAAGAATAAATTTTAAATAAATATTTTAAAATGTATTTTCAAAAATATATAAAGTTTATATATGATTTTGTCATGTTGGCGGCTGACATTAGTTCTACTACGCTTTATACTTTGTCAATTGCCAAAAATTGCTTGCAATTGTACTATTACACTTTATGCAAAATTAAATAATTTGTTATAAAATATAAATGTTTTTGAGATTTTAAAAATAAAGTTTAAATTTAATAATTAAAATATATTTTGTAATACATGTCGAGACTATGTATAAGTTTGTCTCAACAATTTATACCTATAAATTTAAATTTTAGAAATAACAATTAAAATAATTGAATAAAATTATAATTAAAAATTTTAAAAATAATATATAGAACCGGTTTAAAAGTCTACTTTTAAAAATGTATTATATTATGTTGATAATTTGACAATAACATATTTGACATTAAGATATTAGACATTACCATATTCTATATTAACTTTTAATAAATTTATTAATAAAAATTTTCTAGACAAAAGCCGCCTTGTACTATTGTAACAATCCAGTGAGCCATCATCATCGTCGCCGACTCACATGTTTGATTATAAGATATTAGTTTAAAATATTTTTTTTATACCTTGCCAATGGTCGAAGGCAGCTGGCAATTTTACTATTACCATTTATACTTTGTCAATCGCTTAAGGTTGCAATTGTACTGCCACGTTTTGTAATTTATGAGCAAATAATATATATTTTGTAAATTAAAATTTTTTTAGATTTTAAAAATAAGGTTTAAATTTAAAGATTAAATTATAATTTATTTAGTTTTTTACTTAAAATTGTGAAATATGAGGATCAGATATAAACCGATTAAACAATTTGGTTAAACAATTTATTGGTTTAATTTAAAATTTTAGAAATAATAATTGAGATATTTGAATAAAGTTCTAATAAAATAATTATAAAATTTGTATAAAACTGAATTAAGTTTCTACTTTCGAAAATGTATTAAATTCATACTGTTTAGTCTTATTATTTGTTTTGGCAATGCTAGTTATAAGTTATAACTTATAATCAAAAAGTCCTTAAATTGAACAAAAATTTATATATCAATATAATCCCAGAGAATATTTTAAAATGTAATTCACATGTTTAATTAATCAAACAATTTTACTTTTGTGATTGTATTGATATGTTAGTTTTTTGTCTAATTTAAGAAATTTTTGGTTATAATTTTTGTTAATAATAAATATTATTTAAAAAATTAAAATATACTGTGAAATTTGCTAATTACTGCATGTCTATTTTAAACTATTTTTAATTAACTATAGGTGTTTTTAGAAAAATCCTTGAAAACTTTTATTCGTTGTTTAATTAAATATAAAATAAATTTTTTTGTTTACATAATTATTAATAAAACCAAAGAACCAGTCACATATAAAAATATTTAAATGGAAATGTTTCTAAAGACGTCATTTGAATTTGTAAACAAAAATTTGCATAACTTATGTAAGCTTTTCTTAAAACTAAAATTAAAAAAATAAAATTTGATTTCCCTTTAATCTATCGATCTTATTATCAGTGAAGTATAAATTTTAAGAAAAGAGAAAAATGTATTTTTAGTAAACATATTATATGACATAATTGTTAAAAATTAATATGAAAACTTGATAAATATAATAACCGATTATAATCCAATTAATTACTGATCAATAGCTAATAATTATAATTGAAAGAAATCATTGGTACTAGATGGCAAAAATTGGTTTTTTCACAATAAATTTATAATTATTTTTAATTAAAAAAAACCCCTCATTTAAATGCTAATTTTTGAGCTGTATTTCATTGTCATATTTAACAAAATTTGAAAGTTAATGATTATATTTTTTAGCAATTATTAAAATAAAATTTTAACATTTATATATATTTTAAATAACACAAAAAGACCTTCAAACTAGATTGATTTCTATTTTTAAAAAGATTTTTATTTGTTATCTTGTTAAAAGATTTAAAAATAACAGTAATGATTATATAAAATTGAATATCAATAATTGTCACTTAATTATTGGTAATTTATATAATTTATTTTTATTGGATAAAATAATTTACCTTAAAATTATTATTTTATTTTTCACGCTAACTTATTTTCAATTATCGATCAAAAACTAGAATAAACAATCGCGTGTTACAAACACATGCAACGCGAAATAAGTTAATAAGTTGTTAGTTAACTTTGTAAAATTCTGTTTTTTTAGGTTTTGTTAAAAAATCATAATCTTAGTTTTAAAAATTTGATTTAGTTTTTTTTGTAAACTTGTTTTAAATTTATTTAAATTTATTAAATCTAGATTAAATTTAGTGTTAATTTAATTAAATAAAAAAAAGCATCATAAAATTACTATTATATTATTTTAATCAGGGATGGTGAAGGGGGAATCAGGCTTTTACTTTTGATTTTGAAAATTGGCATTTATTCCCCCTAGCATTTGGTCCGCGAAAAAATACCCCTCCCTCGGCGGCCGGCACATTTTTAGGATTTTTTGCCCAAAATTAAGACATTTTCCCAAAATTGGGCTAAATCCGGTTTAAATCCAGTTAAATTAGGCAAAATTTTATTATAAATATATAGGTTTTTTGAGCGTTTTTGGAAAAATCCCCTCCCTGATCTTCCCCCTGGATCGGCTGACCTTTTCGATTCCTGATTTTAATTTATTTTAAACTTTTAGTTAAGAATAAACAAGTCTAAAGTTTCTCTAACTCTTTAAACTTGTTAATCTTGCGCATCACTGTTAAACAAGACAAATTTCTGTAATTATATTTTTAAAAAGTGTTAAACTTTGAAATATTTTTATATTTTACTAACAAAGACACATATTATTAGAATTTTGGAAAACATTGGAAAGTTTTACTAAAAAATATTTCAAAAACAAAATAATTATTCCATTGTTTAAAATTTTTAAATAAAAATATTTTAATAAATTTTATTAATAGATTTTGCTATTCTAATTGAAATGTAAGTGAGGACAATTAATATTTCTTTCATTGAAACAGATAAATTATTTCAAATATTCTTTGAAATTTCTTAATAAATATTAATTTTGTTTTGTTTTAAAAAATAAAATTTAAAGTTTTTGTATTGCAATTTACATAATTATCACACAAATAATCTGCAAATTAGTTTCACTAGTCATTCATTGACGGGAAAAACTGATAATTAATTTAAAATTTATTTTATATAAGAAAAAAAACCAAAATACATCATAAAGTTTTACATAATTATACACAAGTCAATTTTTGTTTAGTTTACCTAAAGCAAAAGTTAATAGTTTAACATATATTAATTTTGCAATACAACATTTTTTAACTATCAAGTATAATTATTAAAAATAGTAAAATTAAATTCAAAGATCTTACCATTAAAATTGAGCAAAAAATGTATTTTATTTGTATTAATGTTTGCGTTTTATAATTTATATCTTATTAATTTCATGTTATTAAATTGTATCACTATTAATTTATAAATACTGTACATATAAATAAAGAACTAAAATACAAATTATTTTTCAAAGTATAATTTATGATCATAAATAGCATGAGAATTTTAGCAAATACAAAATATACATTTTATTGTGTATTTTCTTATTTTGTCATTAATGTGTTTTAGAAATTAATTAAAAGATAAGAATATTAAATGATTTTTTGCAATTTATTTTATGAATTAATTTTGAATTATGAATTACAGGTAAATATTTAAAAAAGTTATTTGTTTTTAAAATGAATAAAATTTTAATTAAATTATAAAATAAACAAATTTGAATACAAAATTTACAAATTGTTGACTACATTCATGAATAGAGCGCAATCAGGTTTAAATTCTAAGGTATTGTCAATCAAGTCTTAAACATAAAGTTGAGATAATATACAATCATTGTTCGTAATGACAGATATTGTTGCAAAAATCATCGCCTCTTTTGCTGGCATTTTTATACAAGTAATTAAATTCTAGTCAATCATCGATGGCTTGAATTGAGTCACAAGTTTAGTTTATTTCAGTAATTGCTTTGTTGGAATTTTTGAAATTTAATTTAAATTTAGTGCTAAAATTAGTTTTGAAATTCTTCTGAAACAAACAAAATTATAATTGATTAGCATTGAAATGAATTAAACTTTTCGATGCGATCGATTTGAATGTCAAATATTTTAAACAAAAACAAAAAACAATTTTTTTTATATAACTTAACAAATTAGTCGTTTGTCAAAAATATTGATTAAAAACAAAGATTCAGAAGAAGGGGATCAGCCAAAAGCCCCCCTATTTTGAAAATTGGGATTTGTCTCCCCCTAGCATTTAGTCCGCAAAAAGGTACCCCTTCGACATTAGGCGGCCGGCAATTTTTTGGGGTTTTTTGAACAAAATTAGCTAATTTTCCATAAATTGGTGCTAAATCCGGTTTAATTCCAGTTAAATTAGGGCAAATTTCTCCACAAATATATGGAGTTTTAAACGTTTTTTGAAAAATTCCTCCTCTGATCCCCCCCTAGGTTTTTGGCCAAAAATTTTGGGAAAATCCCTCCCTTGATCCCTGATCCCCACCTGGATCGTCCGACCTTCTGAATCTCTTATTAAAAATAAAACAACATTTAGTTATTTTACCTATGAATGCAAATATAAATAAAATAGTTTGCATTAAAAATATTAAATTAATTAGTTTACAAAATTAATTAGAAACAAATAAAAATATTTTGTCATGTTTTTTTGTTATTTTTATTTAAATTTTAAATTAACTTGTTTATAATTAAAAAGCGAAGTTTAGTAATCATGGGGATTTTATTTGAAATTTTACTAAAATGAGTAAAAGCATTATTCAAATAACATTAATTAAAATAATAACATTTTATTGAACCCTATAGTATAGATTCTACAATAAAAGTTTTAAAATTTATTTAATATTTAAACTCTTATTATTTTGTATTGAATTTTTTAAAAACTATTAAACTTGTTTTTCACTTATTTCTAAACTTATGTCTACAGTATATATTAAAAATCTAGAGTATTTTCAGAAATATGCTCGTGCTTACTTTTAAGCTTACTAAACGCCGCTTTTAATTTATAATGTGTTACCCCTAAAAAATTAAACCAAAAATTAATTTTTGAAAACTACTTCAATACAATTCATGAAATACTAAAATACAATAAATTTTAACTTTGATACAAAAATAACTATAAATTAAATTAAAGCTTAATTTTGTTTGACATTTGATTGACAACCAAATAAGCCTGCTTATTAAATTATTAATTTTAAATAGTAGTTATTTTTGCTGTTAAATAAATCCATATATTATATAAAAAAAATAAAAATAAAATACATTTGTTGCCAAAACGGAGTATTTCACTTAAGGCAGGCAGGGTTGCGCCATTGTTATAGGTGCTGTGCTTACCTATGACGTAGGAAACTGATAGTGGGTTCAAACTCCACATGGGCTAAGTTTGATAGGGTTTGTGAAAGGAGCAAGACGATCACGGAATGATTACCAACATTCGGAATGTTTATTGGTAGTGTCTATAAACCGGAGAAACTTAAGGATTCGGGGATTTCTTAAATTGTCAAAAATTTTTCCATAATTTATATTTCAAAA
>JAQFXP010002641.1:0-14505 GCA_034693685.1 Belba bartosi | reverse complement strand
CTCTCCCGCTCTCTCTCTCTCCTGCTCTCTCTCTCTCTAACTGTAATAGATTTGAAGTTAAGTTATTATTTTTCGACTTTTATTTCGCATATTCTCTGCATTTTTATTAATGTATTGTTTTACTAATGATCCGAAATCTCATATTTAATTTTTATTTGTCTGAAATTTTTAGATAATTTAAATGAATTTTTGCTTTGAGTACTTTTTTTGCTGCAAGTTCATTTATAGTGTGTTCAGCTAATGTATAATTAATGTGAAATGTATTTTCGTCTCATTTTAGTTTGAAATTAATATCATTTTTCAATTAATTTATTTAAAGTCTAAAAGTTTTTCTGAAATTTTATTTTTGTAATACAATATTCAAATGGGAATAATGTTATAAATATTTATAACTAATACTGTAAAACAAGCGCTTATTTTCAGTAATAGAAATAAAATATAAGTATTTTTTATATATACAAACTGTTTGTGATTTAGAGTAGAATAAAAAAGTATAAATTTTTTAAAACTTTGATCTCTTTTCGAAAATAATGAGTCGGAGAAAAACAAATCTGAATAAATAAAATGTTAAAATCATTTCGAAATCTCTTATTTCAGACAAATGTCTTTGAATTTAATTATTCAATTGCAACGATAGACTCATTTTTTCTCAAAACTAATATTTATTTTTACTGATATTTCTGCATCGCTTTCGAAGTATATAATTATTTTCGATTCAATTCTGATGTTTATATCAAATATGAGTTGAAGTTTTGAATAAACACAATTAATAATTTCTTCTTGTTCGAATTAATCGTTTATTATAAAAATAATATTCTTTTTATGTAATATAATAATGAATAGAGAAATAAATATTTATTTTATATATGAGTTCAGATGTCTATGGAGTGAATAAATAAATATTTTTTGAAATTTATAATTGCATTCAATTGACATTAATTCGCATTTGGATTAACATATCTTAAAAATAAATTTACTTATTATTAGTCCTAAGTATGTGTTAGAAAAAATTCATTTAAAAATAAAATTTAAAAAAAATTAAAAACATAAAAATTAAATTCAAAAAAGTTAATCTCAAAAAATAATAAAATTCAAAAAATTAAAGACAAATAAATAATCAAATAATAAAAACGACAAAATCATACTTAAAATAGAATTTATTACAAAAATTTTAATATAAAAAACTAAAATTATCTAAATATTTGATAAACTATTTAATTTAAAATTCATAAAAGATTTAAGCAAGCTATTAAAATAATTCAGATAATTCATATAACGAGTAATTTAGAGTCGATTAAACTTTTTTCTGAAATGTTTTTTTATTTTGCGCTACAGTTGTAGTAAATTCTCATTTGAATGACTCTGGATCTACATATGAGACAAATATAGAAATAATTTCCTCAATTAGGGCTCAATTTATTTCTGTCTCATCTTAAGTGACTTTTAATGTATTATTTTTTATAGAGTTATAAAAATATAATCAAAAAACTTGATAATTGTTATTAAATCATAATATCTTACTATTGCCTATTAAATATCTATTAGATGTTTATGTTTAAAAATGTCTATTTTTCGAAAATGTAAATAAAATGTGATTTTTATTTTGAATTTTTGTTTTAACAAGACATCGAGATGGGGGATTAATCAAAAATCTTCCTGATATTAAAAACTGGCATTTATCCCCCCTTGCGTTTGGTCCGCAAAAAGATACCCCCTTTAGACAGCAGGCAAAATTTTTAGGAATTTTTGACAAAATTGGAGAATTTTCCCTAATTCGGTTTATATTCATTTCAATTTGGCAAAATTTTCACATAAATATATTGGTTTAAAAATCCCTCCTCTGATACCCTCCCTTTAGGTTTTTGGCAAATTTATTTTTGAAAACCCTCCCCCTAATCCCCCCGGATCGGCCTACCTACTCAATCTTTGGTTTTAACCATTGTGTTAATCCGTAAATCAAATAATAAATAAATTTTAAAAATTTATAAATAATTAAAATTTTTTAACTACACTACTTCTCGTGATTCATGATTCCTTTTTTTTTACTAGAACATTTTAAACACATTTTAATATATTATGGAATTTATTTCCATTTATTTATTTCGGCGTTTGATTTATAATACGAATTCTTATTTTTAGAGTTTTGAGAAAAAATAAGATTAAGTTTTCAGATATTATATGAGAAATGAGATGAAGAGCAGGTTTTTTGCAGCACTCATATAAATTAGCGAAAACTCAAAACTCATTCAGGATTTGCAAAAACAAAAAAAGATTTTTAAAGATTGGTCTCTCTCTCTCTCTCTCTCTCTCCTGCTCTCTCTCCTGCTCTCTCTCCTGCTCTCTCTCTCTCTCTCTCTCTCTCCTGCTCTCTCTCCCAACCCTCTCTTACCGGCTCTTTCATCTGAGATGAGAATCATATTTCTTAAACATATCGACATTTCTTAGTCTAGTATTAAAAATATTAAAAAGTTTTTTTTTATATATTTTGCTTGAAATTGGTTTTTATATTTATTTTTATGATTTATTTGAAATATTTTTTCCGATAAATTGTTTAATAGATTTTTAGCAATTTTTTTCATTAAAATAATGTTTTTAGTGTTTGCGATGAAATATGTGTTTTGAGCGTTTGATTGGTTTTTTCGTAACAAAATATTTATTTTATTTGATTAAAATATTTTTGATATTTTGATAAAAACCTGAAAATAAATCTCAAATTATTTGGAAATTAGAAATCAATTTATGATTATTTAAAGTTCGGATTATTTATGATTATAATTAAGTTTAAATTTATTGACAAAAAACAGAATGTCTCAAATGTAACATGGAAAGATAATATTTGAAATTTTAAATATAAATTCAATTATCGAACCATTATTTTCATAAATAAATAAAATTTTTATTCAAAAACCGCTTTATATTAGATATTAATATCTATTATATAAAAAATATACTCAAAATTCAAACACCAAATCAAAACCAAAATACAAAAAATGACAAAAAATGCTCTGAAGTATATTAAATCACAAAAAACTAATCTTTCAAAAAAAGTCACTTTTATATATCATATATTAAAAAATTTATATAAATTTCCCCAAAATTTCAAGCCTTAGCTACGGAGAAAAAACTTAAGCGTACATTAAAAACGACTTCCAAACGCCTACGTGTATGGAAGCGAATGATAAATATATTTTAATATTTTTTTTATTATTCGGTTTCACCCAAGTATCTAAATTTCAAAATATCTAAATTTGAAATAGCTTGACCGTGTCTAATTTAGAAATTAGTTAAACCCGTTTTATTTTCAATTTGTTTACAATTTAATTGTATTAGAGAAACAAACAAAAAATTGCCTAGTTAGTTAAACAAATCTAATTTGATATAACAAAACATGATTTTAAAATTATACATTTTAAAATAATTAATTGTAGAATAAATATACAAACAAAAAATAACTTAACTACTTTAATACAGCAAAAAAAACTTGATAAAACAAATCATAATTTCAAATTAACCAATTTCTAAAATAATTAATTATAAAATAAATATACAAAACAAAACAAAAACAACTTAATTGCAATAAACAAATCTAACTAGATAAAACAAAACTTATTATTTCTAAATTATTACTTACAGACAAAAAATAACAATATTTTGCCGATATTAGGATTTTTGAAATTACACCATAATAAACGAACTCAACAAAAAAAGCACAAGTTTAATTAGTACTCACTAGTCAGAGAAGAGCGAGAAAAAAGAGACTAATAATAAGAAAAGAAGGAAAAATCGATTTAATTATGATGTATACACACAAACATTAAGACAAGATAGAAAAATAGAAGAATTTATTTATTGAATATTAGATTAATTTATTTTAATCAACCTTTCGAAGGGAGCGCTAAAGCGAGAGTTCATTACACTATTCATTAAAAATTCAATGCATTTCTCAGATTATACTTCACTTCTGTATTAGCGAATGGTGTAAAAGCGTGTGATATATATGTAATGAAGTTTTTAAAACTAAAATTAAAATTATAATAAAAAAAATTATTTTTTTTGCAATTACTTCCCCGTTATTAAGAGATTTAATATTTTTGAGAAAATATTATTTAATGATTGGAAAGCGAATCAAATAAATCCTTTTTTTATGATTTGCCAAAAACCAGTATTGAATGTAATTTTTTTTGATTAAAATTTTAATTTGATATTAATTTGAAAAATTTTTGCGATAAAAATCTCTGTTTTGTTAAGATTTATATCTTTGACGGTTTGATTGAAACAAAGTATACTCTTATGTGAAAAATAAAGTTCATTCGTATTAACGTTGAGTATAGCATAGGTCAGGGAATTGTGTATTTGATTTAGATATTCAAATGTAATACTTATATAATATGTGTTATTATATAAACTGTAGAGAAAATGTCTTATCAACCCATTCCCAGCACTACTGACAGTATGCTAACTGGCCACTCTTGCTATAGATTGATATATAGATAACATTTACGATTAACAACGGTTTGAATGATTGGTGATATTTGGCAATAGATTACGAAATTTTTGAATTTTAAATATATTTTTGATTTTTACGCTACATGTGGTCAGAAATTTATCTTGTCAATATAAAATTTGTAAAATACACATTGTAAAATATAAATTGTAATTTTTAAAATTAAAATTTTATCAAAAAAGGATTTTTGAAAAATTGTTTTTTATTGAAATATGATTTAAAATAAAACAAAATGTAAAATAAAATTTGTTTGCAAACCAGTATTTATACACATTTTCGAAATTAAATCGCAAATAATATTTGCGTTTATTTGACTTAAAGCATGTTTTGGATTATTAAAAAATATTTTTTTGATTTTTAAACTAATAAAACAAAATAAAATTTTGAAAATGTTGAAAAGGTTAATCTTCACTTAAGCTAAATTCCAAACAGCTAAAAATTAATTGGTATTGACAACAAATATTTGTTGGTAATTTATTTATACCGGTAATATTATTATAATTTATAAATAGATGCAATTAATGTCTTAATAAAGCAAACAATATAACAAAACAATAATAAAATACAAATAAATATTTTATTGCAATCTACTACTGCTTTTTAAATTAAATTAAAAATTATTTTTTAAATGATCAGATTGAAATCTAATAGTATAAATATTTAAGTAGATTCTTTCAATTAATATTTATTTTCAAAATATTTTTAATAAATGAAATTTAATAACTATATTAACATTACAAAACATCAATAAAGTTTATCTAATATTTAAACAAAATAAAAATAATGTCTCATACTAACAAACAATTTTAGATGTTCTGTGTTTGCTATTATAAATTTAGCTATTGGAGATTTAGATGTTTCGGATTTAGCTAAAATGGAACTGACAGTAGAAAAGGGTTGAATCAAAACTTAAACCGATTAACAAGGGTTTGACGGATTCAGTAATATTCGGCAAAAGATTAAAAAGAAACAAAAATAAAAGTATAAAACAAAAAAATTGATCTTGGAACAAACACTTACGAACTTTGACCGCACGCGGATTGAACTGGCTAATGTGGGCCTGGCAGCGGTCGACTTTAAACTTCAAACTAATCGTACGTTCGCAGAGTCGGCGACAATCGCACTCCAAGTCCTGGAAAATACGTTCGGATATCTGGACCAAAGAGGCCAGTTGTCGGAGCACACCGACCAGCGTATTGTTCACATTGCACTCGAGCTCGTTTATACGGGTCTTGTCCGGCGGTATCGCTTTTCGGGACAGGAACACCGGTTCGACACTCCATTTAATTGATGGCATTTTTTCGATTAGTTTTTCTTTCTTTCTCTTCTAGTCGTGTATCAAAAGCAGTGATAAAATACAAAAAACAAAAACACTTTTTATAGTTTTATAATTAGAAAATTTGTCTCGCTTTTTTTAGTAACAAGTTTGAATTTTTTTTCCTTCTTTTTAGAAGTCAACTAAACTTTTTCTCTTTTTTTTTGCTCTTCTTTTCGCTTATATTAAAATTTTTTGAATTAAAAAACTTTTTTATTTAGAAAATTGTTTTAAAAACTTTTTACTTTTCCGATAGATTTTGTTGAGAAACAAATTGAAAATAATTTTAATAACAATTTGACAGTTGAGTCGAAAAACAAATTTTCAAAATACATATAAACTATCGGTTAGATTATGAAAGAGTATTCGCTCTATCGGCGACACAATAGCGCCGAAAAACAACACAAAAGAGTAGAAAATATCTTCAATAAAATCCCATTCAGCCTAACCTACTGGTGCTGTAACAGCACTCCAGCAGTAAATGATGCGAAGGGTTCTTCGGAGGACTAAACCATCTGCACAGCCAATACACATGAGATGGCAATCAAAGTAAAGGTTCTGGATGATGTATACTGGTGTAGTCGCTGTCGAGCACTGGTAGTCGAGCACAGGAATACATATATACGAAGACACGATCGCACACTCAGTCGGTAAGTACAGTGAGTCTACTCTTGAGAGCGTGTGATATATGCGCTAAGTATTGGTTAGTCTCAGCGAATCCATATATAAAAGTTGGATATATTCGGATCAAAAGGCACTGAAAAACATATCTTTTCTTTTCTTTTTCTCTTCAAAAATATAGTTTATAACGAGTTTTAAGTAGCGATTCGTATATACAGTTCGCAAAGCGTTTGTGTTGTGAGGAGAGAGCGAACGGTACGCCAACTGAAGCCAAGCGCCGCTCAATTGCGTCTAAAACAGATTCTGTTTAGCGCTGGCTATGTCTGTGAAGGCCTGGCAGGAGAGAGAGGTCTGAGAGATACGGGTTTTTCGCTAAACTTTTTTTTGCTGTTGTGTTGAGCTCTCAGAGAGTGAATTCGTAACGACTGACTGCACCGACAGTTTAGCTGTTGCGCCATATAGTGGTGGCTATTAAATGCTCATGCTACATTTGGCTATCATTGCGATAATGGGGCTATTTATTTGGTTTTTGAAAAATTATTATTATTTAGTATTTAGTTCTGAATTAGTTTTAATTTGATTTTCAGATTTAATGATTAAGTTTGCGATACATTTGTGGCTTATTTTTCCGGAAAATATGTTTAATATTTATGCAATTCTTATATGAATTTTGATTGCATTGCGTTTTGACAGTCGTTTTTCAGAATTAATTTCTGTCTATTTCGGTCGACTTTCCTTTTTCTTCAGCTTCCTTTCCACATCCCATTCCCCCTATTCTCTCATCCATGCCTTGCAATACTAACTCTTGGGTTTTGTGACCCATTCCCTTCTCACATAATAATGATATATCGGATACTGTTTACGATATTAATATCCATAGCTCAGTCATAGAGCACAGGGGATATTTATAGCCCTTTTCTCCCAATCCAGCCCACATTGAGCATGCATATACAGTGCGACGCGCACACAGTACTCTGTTTATGCATATGTATGATATGTGCAAGTTTATTGACAATCGATCCGTCAGTTCGTTTGTTTGTTCAATGTCTACATAATATCTTGTATTTCAATCCAATATTTTTCTCAAATAGTCTTCAGTTTTTAAACTTTTCTTCTCTTATGTTGTTCTCAATTCTTATTCTAATAGCACTTAAAACTTATCGATCACTGACTAAAACCGATTGATTTATTCAATGTTTGTGTTTGTCTTTTCCTCTCCTGTTCCTTATCACTGTCTTTGCGTTTTGTATATACTTTATATATTCCGGTGACTAATGAATGTGTTTGAGACTAACCATTGGTCAGAACTGGTGTAATGTATAATCAAATGGGAATTATAGTGAATTTGTATTGAATTTCCATAATTACTAATTCAAACATTAATTAGTATTGAATTACATTCTATGTAAGTCCTCTATATTGGGCACAGAATTTAATTCTTGGAAATTTGAAAAACACATTCTTTTGTTGGTTTTTTTGTATTGAATTTTTGTATTGGTTTTCTGTATTTTTAATTTAATTAAATATAATTTTAATTAATTTGATTATAATTTGCAATTATTTTTGCATTGCGTTTGTTGTGAAATCTGTTATTCAGATGTAGTATATGTTATGTAAATATTTTTTTTATAAGTATTTTTTGGATTTTATTTTATTTTTTATGATTTATTATTTACAACTTTTTGACATTTTTTAAGAATTTAAACTTTCAGTTATTGATCTGTAATTTGTTGTATATTTTTCCATAATTTTTCTATAGTTAATACAAAAATATTTTTGAATAAATAAATAAATTTTTTATCTGAAAAGAAGTTTTTGTATAAATTCTTGTGAATAAAAATTGATGTTTTTGCTCAACTTTTATCCTTTTCTCTATTGATAAGATTTTGATATCAAAAACAAATTTACATATAATTGAGTTTAGAAATCAATTGACCTTAACGTGAATTGCAAGTAAATGTTTAACTTGCAATTTTCTTTGTACAAGATAAGTTTTTCGTTTTAAAATTACAGCTAAATATTAATTTTTAAAAATAAATTATTTTCAAGGCTTAATGACTCGAATTTAACGACTAATTATACTTGCTTGAATTTAACTACTAATTATACTTGCTTGATTGTAATTTATAACAAACCATTAATTATTTTATTATTTTCATACTTTAATATTAAAACATTTTTTACTTTAAATAATTTATTAATAATTTTAATTTGAAAATAGAAGATAAAAGTGTTTTACATAACTTAAGAAATTTTTTATTTAGATTTGAATTTATGAATTTATTTGAATTGAATCGAAATTACATAAAAAATATTGTATTTAAAGCGAAAAAATCTCAATTAAAAACATTTGTTAACAAATAAAAAGTTTTGCATCAATTTTGTCGTCAGTTTTATCGATAAAATCGTTGCTTTAAATCACTTTTGCTTTTCAAGCGTTTTGTTTTGCTTTGAATGAAAGAGCTTTGCCGACAGAATATCATTGAATTCCTTAATTCTTCGTTCGGCGATTGCAACCAAATCTTCGGCCAATTCTTCTCTGAATACTCGGACACTCTTCTCGAGAGAATCGATCTGTTGTTGGATTTGTTTCAAACCATTTTCATCACTGTTTTCACTAATCTTTTCCATTCTTTTCGTTTCACTATATTCTTTAGACTTTTATTCTTCAATACCTAATAAATCGTAAAATTCTTGGATTTATTTCCTTTTTCTCTTGTTTTTTCCGTAAATAAGATTAATGTCAGAAATCGTATTAAATGTTTCGCTTGTTTTTTACGTTTGAAATCCAAATCGAAAATAAATTTTATTTCAGTTTTTGAATATTTAATCAATTTTTTGTATTCTATTGTATATTATATTTGTTGCGCGCGATATATGTATTAAATAAATTGTTTAAATTTTATTAATCAATCGCTAGTAATGCAAATGTTTTGTTATCTAAGGCTTAAGTCTTGGTCTTTTATTAGAAAAATGTCAATAAATAAGAGACATTTAATCCAATTTAAGTTTAAGTTTGAGTTTTTTGATTAATTGAATTGAATTTTAACTTTTCTTCTTATAATAAAGTCAAACTGTTAGTTTGGACATGTATTTTGGACATGTTAGTTTTTTTAACATGTTGCTAATTAACTTTTATAATTGTTAGCTTTATAAACGTTAATATACATTGGTAACTTGATAATACTAAATAAATGTTAGTTTGATAAAATTCGGTAATTATTGATCTTTTTTATCTTAATATTATCACAAAAATTGTTGTACTTTATATCGGAAGTTCACATTTAGCAATATAAATGTAAACATCTGCAAATAAAAAGTTTGAATTATAAAACTATTCTAGGTTTAATTTTGTCATATGTTTATTTGATAAAGTAAACGTGTACTTTTATTTATAAACTTGCAATATCTGCATATAAATTTTGAAAATTGATAAAATAAATAATTTTTTTTGAATAACTTATACAAATAAAATAAAATTTTATATGGAGTAAAAAAATTAGCAATTTATTTATTGCAATGTATGATTAAACTACCGGTTTATCTAAATAAATTAATTGATTAATGTTTCAAACAAATAAATATTAGATTAACAAAAAATTTATTTAGAATGACGATTAAAGATTAGCTCTTAATCAGTATATTTCAATTTATCAGTTCATTAAACACTTAACATAATTCGGAAAAATTACTTAAAATCCAAGGCTTTTCTGTAGATATTGAAAGGTTTAAAATAAGATGGCCAAGCTACATTTTAAAAATTAAAAATTTCTTTAATTAGAATACTATTTTAATAATATAAATAATGTTAAATTAAAATATATACATGTTTACATAAAATAAATAAATATACAATATATTTTATAATTAAAATGTTGTTTATAATTTTTAAACTTTTACTATTAATTAGTTCTATTTTAATAAATGCCATCTTGGCCATTTCAGATAAAATTTAGTAGGCAAGCATCTGACACTTAACTCATAATTATCAAGTGTATTATATAGAATCATATTGTGATTTACGTAATTATGAGAGTCTGTTTTAAGTAGGCAATAATTATTACTTCAATTATTGCCTACTTAAAACAAACTCGCATAGATTTAGAGCATTAGTCGACTATATATGTCATTAACAAGTGTTTTAGACATTATTTCTAAAAAAGACATTAATATTCTTCAAAACTAATTAATTAATTTGTGCAAACTTTTAGTAAAAGTAGTTTTTTTTACTCTTTTACGTATATATAGTAAAGTAATTCCGCTATTAATTAATTTTTAAGCTATGTGAATTAACATCTAAAATTATATGCAATAAATGTAAATTTAAACTAAAGTATAATTTTTTAATTATTTTTTAAAATATAAAAATATTATTCACGAGAAAAAAGTCAAATGTTATCGCAATTCTATTCTACCATTTCTGATGATAACAATTATTGTTTTTTAAAAATCTGTTTTTGTACTAATACTCGAGTTCTGAACCAATAAAAAACCGAAAAATAAGTCGATTTTTAGTAAAGTTCAAATAAATCTAAAAAACTATCTTGTTGAAACAAAGACTTTATTACAAACTTTATCATTTATACAGTTTATCAAACAGTTTGCTATAAGTTCTCGAATGTAGTGAAAGTGTATATAAAAAATATTTTTGTTGAGAAGAGTCTATTCCGTACAACCAATACAGCCATCGGAGTGTTTTAAGGCACAGGAGAGCGCGCGCAGGGAGTAAAGGAGGTATAGCTTCGAGTAGGAAAATATAGTATTCAAACACAACAACAACACAACACAAAAAAAACAGTAGATATTTGACGCAAACGCACAAAATGAAACTAAAAAAAATATATTTGTTATTATGTGAATGCAATTGAGTGAAAGTGTCAAAACAAATGCCAAAAATCTAGTTTTTATGGCTTTTAATTTGTCTAAAAATCTAGTTTTAGTCTTGTTTTTATGTTTTTTAGACAAATAGCCATGTAGACTTTTTTAATGTTTTTACAAAAATGAGCTAGATCAAATTTTAATAAAATATTTACCACAAAAATTAGATATTTTTCATCTATTGCTAAATTATATACACATTAAACGATGGCTACGCCTGACCAGAACGAAACGTACAAGCCTGTTGTAAGTATTAATTTATTTAGCATGTTTAAATAGCAGTAAAGTATATAACAATTATTATATATTTTTTGCTACTATTCTGTCATATGTTTAGGAATTTTTAAAAATGTATTTAATATTTGTCTCCGACCGCACAGACAGGTCTGGTATACCTGTTTAATCTGATGGTAGGCACGGGTGCGCTGACAATGCCGGCCGCGTTCGCGAGCGCCGGCTGGTTGGCCAGTATAGTGATCGTAATCCTACTCTGTTTAGTCAGTTATATCACCACAACATTCGTCATCGAATCGATGTCTTTGGCTAACGCTGTTCTCAAACATAAGAAATACGATTCGCGAAAAGGTTTGATATTTTTGTTGCAAAACAACTGATCATTCATTGCATGGATTCCCCGAAACCCACGAAAACAAAACCAAAAAAATTGTGTTTTAATTGTTTTCTTAAATGTTTAACCAAATTGTCGATTGTGGGGTCAGTCGGCAGACGGCGATCGCCTCCCGATTCGCACAGCGAAGGCCCGACCCGTTGTTCTTCTAGTGCGACAAATAGTGTCAACTCATGTACTGAAAAACTTCCGCTTTTAGAGTATCCGTCGGATTCGGACGAAACGGAATTGGATTCTGAGAACACATACTATGAGATCACCCAAAAGGTCGAATTGGGGGCTATGGCCGACATATTCTTCCACAGATATGGCGTCAAATTGTTTTATCTGACAATCGCGGTCTACCTCTTCGGCGACCTCTCCATCTACGGCACAGCGATCAGCAAATCCCTGCGCGACGTCACGTGGTATGACTGGCCATACCTACCGAGCATTTATTTAGTGTTTGATTTGATTTGTCTTTGATTTTCGAACAGCACTTATGAACACAAAGTTTGTAACCAAACGCTCGAACTGGACGATCAGTGCTGGAATGGAATGCCAAGTGTTAGTCGGAGGAATGCCTACCGAATCTATTTGGCGCTAACCCTCCTGTGTATCGGTCCGTTCGCTTTCTTTAATGTTCACAAAACCAAATATTTGCAAATTCTGACAACACTTTTCCGGTGGACTGGTATGAGAACTGCTATGAGAATAGCTATAAGAGCCCTAACAGTCGATTGCATTCTAACTCTGTTTTTGTCACTATTTTTAGCCTTCATTTCAATGATAATTATAGCCATAATTGCCTTAATCGCCGGCAAAGGCAACGGTAAGCCGTCGGCGCTGTCCATCCGGGGCGTACCGAACCTGTTCGGTGTTTGCGTTTATTCGTTTATGTGTCACCACTCGCTTCCATCGCTGGTCACTCCCATACGCGACAAACGAAGACTCTTCTCATACATATTGACCGACTATTTAGTGATTTTAATATTTTATTCTCTGCTCTCATTCACCGGTATTTATGCGTTCAGTCATTTGGAAGACATCTATACTCTTAACTTCCAAGATAAAAAGTAAGTTTTGATTACTGGCCTAACTCTATGCGATATAATTGTTAGAAATTGTTATAAATTTTTAGAAATTTTAATTAATTATATATAAAAAGTATTTTTTTTCAATAAATAAGTTTGCTAAATTCTTAGGGTATATACTTTTTGTTGTTGTTGAGAATTTTATCAAGTTACATTTTGTAAAATGATTAATTTTGTCAACTAATCTATTTTTGTTATTAATTATTTTGAAATATGTTTTTAAAACTTTTTTGTTTTTTCCCTAAACTTCAAAATTAGAGGAATTTTTGTTTAGATTTAATCTAAAAATAAGTTCTAACTCTAAACCAATTGTTTAGTAAATATTTAGATATGTCTTAACTTAAAACTAAACAATAGGTTAAATAAATTTTATTAAAATTTTAATTATATTAAAACACAACATTGTAAAATATAAATGAATTCTAATATTACTCTAAATTTAAATAAATCAAAATTTGCAGATGCTCATCTGGCGATGCGGCCAACTCAATAGCTCCGGTCCCGTTTCTCGACTACTTTCTGCCACTATTCCCGGTCTTCACTCTAAGCACTAGTTTTCCGATAATAGCGATAACACTTCAGAATAATTTGAAAAATCTGTTTTCAAAACCCGATTCGACCGAAAACACGTCATTCTTCACAAAACGACTTTTGTATCCATTGGTCGCAATCCTACCGCCGATTGCCATCTCTTTCGCCACTGAAGACCTCGAGATTCTGGTCGGTATCGTCGGCTCATATGCCGGCGCTTGCATTCAATATATATTTCCGGCACTACTCGTCTATTACAGTCGCAAAAAGCTTCCGATTCTCTGTCCGACTCTACCGAAGCCGAATCCAGAGCTCACGTCTCCGTTCGGACACAAACTCTGGATACTTCTGGTGCTACTCTGGTCTGTGATATGTATTATATTTGTGACAACGGATCACATCATTGAGTTAACCAAATAATTAATAATTTTGTTATTATTTTGTTGATCCGAATTCGGATTATAGTTCCAAAGTCTACCGAAAATTATTTTTAAGAAATTTTAAACATTTTTATTCAATTATATATTTTACAGAATTTTTTTAATCGACTTTTTTCTTATATTAAATGAAAATTATTGCTATTTTTTAATTTTTGCTTTAAATGAAATTATTTAATTAAAAAAAATAAAAATATACTAAACAAAAATTACTCAAATTTATATAATAAAAATATTAACATATAAAAGTATATTTGATTTTTATCAGAGATCGATAAGGGGGGATCAGGCAAAAATCCTTTCCTGATTTTGAAAATTTGCATTTATCCCCCCCTAGCATTTGTTCCGAGAAAAGGTAACCCCCCTCGAGGTTTTGTCGGCCGCCTTCGGCGGCCAGCAAATTTTTTTTGGGGTTTTTGTTCAAAATTAGGAAATTTTCAATAAATTGGTGCTAAATCCAGTTTAAATCCAGTTAAATTAGGCAAAATTTCATCATAAATATATAGGTTTTTTGAGCG
>JAQFXP010002640.1:0-14515 GCA_034693685.1 Belba bartosi | reverse complement strand
ACTTAATTGAATCATTTAATTGATTTAATCTTTAATTAAAATCTAACTTCGGTTAGCGTTAAGTCGAATGTTACTGAAGGGGCAATTGTAAACGTTTCCCCAAACGCGTCTAACGGCCGATACAAACCGGGTCTTAATTAATAAGTTGTGATAAAAATTAATAAAATTAATAAAAATCATATTCTACTCCACTTTCTTAATCCAAATAATTTACAAAAAAATATTTTTCAATAAATATTCTTATTATCTTAAAAACTTTATAACTTATGTTAATTTTAATTTAAAAAAAAATTTTAAACTTGTTTTTTTCTTTTATATTTATCTAGTTCTGGTTTAAATTTTCAAAATTATTTTTAAAATTCTTAATCACTTATGCTTTAAATTAATTTTTGGTTAGTATTACGTCAATTGGATTTTTCAATAAGATATAACATAAAATTGATTTTTTAAAAATTAATTTGTTTGCAAATAATGGCACAAATATTCTAACATTTTGTTAATTCAATAAAAATATAATCAAATAAACAGTTATTTAACTAATAAATAATATAATATTAAAAACGATTGACGTAAAAGTTTATTCTTCCAAGCATTCAATGTCAATGTTATCCATTATTTCGAATTGATTTTTAAATTATTGTTTGCTTTTATCGCAATTTATTTTCATTAAACAGAGTATTGATTAAAAGTATACTTTAATCAGAAAACGGATCTGAATTAGGTTTTGCAATAACTATTAATTTGATTTGTTTTTTTTCATATGATATGTCAAAAAATCGATACATAACTTATATTTGGTATAAAAACGGAACACAAACTGCAAAATCTCATCAAAAAAATAACTTTAATTATTAATTCGTTTATTTCAATCAAAATTTAATACGTTATAGAAAAGTAAAGTTTTCAATCATTAAATTCAAGTCTCAGAGTCAGCTCTGATTAACGCTAAACCCAGTTATGCCTTTCGCTGGGAAAGTAGTTCTCATCACTGGTCAGTCGAATAAATAAAAAAATATTTAAAAATAAAAAGTTTTTGCAATTTAAAGGTTCGAATTCAGGTATCGGCGCTGCAATTGCTATGCATTTTGTAAAACTTGGGGCTAATGTTGTGGTCACCGGACGAGACGTATGTAAAACTCGAAGAGTTGCCCAACAGTGCCGGTGTGTGGCCGCCAGAAATGCGGAGGTTTGTTATGGTTTCTATTCCTGTTAAAAGTTATAAATATATAATTAGTTTATGAGTTCTAAAGTTATTGCTATTTAAATAAGTAATGAAATGAAAATATTGGGAATTAATAGAGTCTTCTCTCAATTCAATAAGAGTTGGTATATATGAGACAAATATTAATGACTTTAATCTTAATTTATTTGATTTAATCAAAATATGATCCACTCATTAATAGGTGATTGATGTGATCGCGAACTTGACTATAGATTCAGAAGTGAGACGACTGGTCAGAACAACAATTGAAGAATTCGGTAAAATTAACGTTTTGGTCAATAATGCAAATGTTAGCGGAATTAGTAGTGTTGAGGACCCAAAAGCCGCCTATCTATTTGACCATGTAATGCACATAAATGTGCGAGCGCCTTTTTTCTTAATGTAATTATTAATTATAATTTTATTTTATTCGATATAAAACAAACGTTTATTAATTATATTTTATTTGAATCCCATTTGCAGTCAACAGGCATTACCTTATTTGGAGATAACGAGAGGAAACATAATAAACGTATCGAGTCGTGCGGCTACTAATCCGGTTCGTCAGAACATATCAATAACTTTTAATATATTTTTTGAAAATAACAAATATATTCTTTATTACCTTCAAACAGGTGGCCGATTACCCACTTTATTGTATGAGTAAGAGTGCACTGGACTGTATGACTAAATGCCTGGCCATCGATCTTAAATGCAAAGGAATTCGAGTTAATAGTGTTAAGTAAGTCATACTTTTTTAATCAGTTTTTTGGAATTTTTTGCTTAACAAGTGTTTAACGAGATTTTAGGTATTTTTGCGATATTTTGTTTCTTTAATTTGCTATAAATGAAAAAAGAAATGCTAGAAAATGATAGAATTTTTTACAACTAAAAGTTATTTGATTTTTTAATTATATTTATTAAAATAGTCTATTTTTACTCTAAATGCTTTATTTAATCTTTAAAATATTTGTGTCTAAAATTAGACTTTTTATTAACTAATTAAACAAAAATTGTGATATTTTTAATGCAAATCAATTAAATTACTAATTTTATTGATTTATACATTTTTTCAATCAATGATAAAACTAATATTAAGGCAATGATAAATTTTTAATATTGGCAAACAATACACGTTTATGTATTAGCAAATTATTTATAACTTTTTTCAATATTTTTGTCATTTGAGATAAAGTAGGTTTTTATTTAATTTATGTCATATAAACCCTATTAATAATATCGAAAATAGACATAAAAAATGAAAATCACACGAACTCTAACTTGAATTTATTGTTTACTAAAAAGGATTTACTATATTTGCCCAAAATATAATACTTAATTCAAATATTAAGTTAATTATTTGCGTGTTAACTCATAATTAATCTTTTATAACATAATAAATGTCTTACCGTTAAAAATGTTTTCTATTAAAAAATAAAATGTTAAACAAATTACTAAATATTAATAAAATTAAAATCTATATAATAACAGTAAAACAACAAAACAAAAGCAAATATTAATTTAATTGTATTATATATTAACCAAATTTTAATGTCCAAACAGTCCATCGTTTTTAAGGCCTAAAGTGTGCGGAAGAGTATGTCTAACAGAAGACCAGTTAGAATCGGATCAATTGCTTCACTTTCCACTCAAACGTCTGGGAGAGCCGGAAGAGATCGCTCGAACGGTCGAGTTTTTGGCGTCGAGCCAGGCCTCACACATAACAGGGGTGACCACATCCATTGACGGCGAGACCCTATACGCGCCGTACGCTCTCTCAACAGTTGGCGATTAAGTCGGTTTTGAATCGCTATAACGAGTCACGCAATTCTCGATTACGACTTAATTACAAATAGGAATCTCATATTTAATACAAATATTATTCTATATATAAATACGACAAAACTTTTACAAAAATATGGTTTAATTATTTTTGAATGCAATCAATAGAAAAGTAAGACAAAGCTAACTATTCTTTTAATTTTATTTTGCTGTTTATAATTGTATATAAAATTATATTTAAAATATTGTAGAGCCCAAGATTGTTGTGGACTCTACTATATTAAAGAATTAAGATTAGACTTGTTAATTAAGACAAATATATATTTATTGAATCATATAGATTAACGTTTACACAATAATAAGTATAATAGAAGTGATCCAGTCAAACCTTTTACACATTAGTTTATATAACATTTTATATAAACAATACATTCTATAATTATTGATTCATACATTGATCACAAGATATATTAACTTACATAAAGTGATTGAGTCATAAATCTATTAACATTAATTACTCATTTAACATTCTCTGGATTCCTACAATATTTCTAAAATAAAAATAAACATTTTTTGTTAAATTAAACAAAAGGAATAAAAAATATTGAAAAACATAAAATATTTTGTTTTGATTAAAATGTTTTACTTGAATTCAATGTGAATTATCTAAAGCTTGTCTAGACTTACATAACTGCTATCCTATACACCAAAGAATAGTTACTTTAGAAATTAATTTAAATGTTATGTTTTTTAAAATATTAAATTTCAACTTTTAACATTGAATATAGAAACCTACAGTTTCCTAATTATTTTATTATTTTTAAAAATAATTTTTTCGTCAACTGTAGGTAAAATTCATTCAATTCCGGATCAATTGATAATTACATTCGTTTGTATTCCGGGCGGAAAATATTCTTAAAATATAGGATTGAGTTAAATATAAAATGTCATTATCTAAACATTACTTATAGCGTATTAAATAAACTTGAATTTTGATCACTTTTAACACTCGTACGACAGTTTGAGATAAATGACATAAAAACTGCATTCTATTCATATTCAGAATATTTTATGCTTTTTAAACCATTATTAGATACTAATTGTTATTCGAACCGTAAGAATCTATGGAATTATCTGTGAATGTAGTAAAAAATTATATGTTTTTATATCAATTTATTCTTTTTTATTTGCATAAACAATATATTTTAATAATCTTTAGGAAACGAAAAAATAATTTACGAATGCATTCAAACATACAATTGTTTGACTAATTATAAGAAAAATCTGGTAATCAAGCGTTAATTAAATTAAAATTTTTAAACTTTACAAAACAAGTTGTTATATTAAAAATGCATAAATAATTTTAGTTTGATTATTATTTTAATACAAATAAAATAAAAATTTATTAAAATATATTATTAAATTTATTGGATTTAATTTTATAAACACTAGTACGTCAAAATATTATTTTTAAATCTTGAATTACCACAATACCAATATTAAATTTTTGAAAAGATGCAGTATTTAAATAAGCATAAATTAGGTTTAAATTTAATTTATTGGAAAATGCTAAAAAATGCTATTTTAACCAATTCTAAAAGAATATTTTCTTTTTTAAACATTATATATAAATTATTTATTTATTTTTGCATATTTTCAACATAATTGATCTGTCTATCTTATTTTTACATATTGATAAATTTAAAAATAAGTGTTTATACAGTTTCGGAAATTTGAAAGTAGACACGAGTTTTTCTATAAAACAAACTTATACATGGCAGCTTGCAGTATTTAAATAAATTGTGCCTACTTTCGTATTTCAGCAACTGTTAAAATAAATATAAAAAATTAACTTAAATTTTAATGCGTTTTTTAAAAGTTATAGCAATTAGAGCAAAAATCCTCGGATTAGTTAAACGTAGTTTATAAACTAAATTAAAGTTTAAATTAAAAATTCTCTTTTATTGTTTTAATTATAGTTTATTAGTAATTAAATTTATAAAATAAAATCAATTTAATTTAATCTAATTATAAAGATATAGTCGCTTAAAGAAGTGAAACTCATTGACATTTTTACAGAATGCATACTAAGCACAGCAGTCATTGAGAGAACAAATCACAACAAAATTACGAAAGTGTTTGAATGAATTTATGTTTAAAAATTCTAATTCTCCCAAAGTTTCCCAAAATCAAAATCTTAAAACTTATTTGGTTTGTTGACAACAGAAGAAATATCAGAATTAATTCATATATAGTTTGAGTTATTATTCTAAAACAACGAAAAATTGTGCCAAAATAAAATGAGAGGACTTAAGACATAAATTCTAGATTTTTGTCCTCAAGATTTAGAAAGTTTAGTTCATACGGCTTTTTAAATGTCTGATATTTACTTTTTATTTGTTGAAATTTTTGTTAATTTATTTTAATTACAAATAAAAAATTGCGTTTAAATTAATCAATTTTGACAATTTTTTAAGATTTTTGTTCAAAATTAGTAAATGTTCCATAAATTGGGGTTAAATTCAGTTAAATTAACAAAAATTATTTAAACCAAGATTAAATATAATTAAATAGGATTAAATTGCAAAAATAAATATATAAGTACAATATTGCAAAACAATATTTTTAGCGTTTTAAGAGAAATTTCTTCCATAATTTACCACTATGATTTTATTCAAATACTTTCAAAAAATCTCGTGTAATTTCTCTCTAAATTTCTTTTTAATTATTCCATAAGCTATAATTAATATTAATTAATAAAGTATGTTGTTAAATTATACATACATTATACTCCGTTTATAATTACCACGTTGGTGCATCTTAAATTAAGCGATTATGGCCGAAAATGATTATAACCGGTGCATTAATAACACTATTTGTAACGTTTGGTGTTTTGCATATGCAGTGATTAAAACCGAGTGTGATTATAAGCGAAGTATACTGTACTTTAAATTAATTAAATATAGTTTAAATTTTGCCAAATTACAATATTAACAAAAATAATTTAATAATGTATTTACCTTATATTTTTATTTCGTCCCTCTTTTTAATTCCTGCGTTTAATCCAGTTTGTTTTTCAAACATTAATTAATAGTTAGTTAATTTGTAAAACATTTAACAAGTTTTTAAAAATAATTTAATTTGAAATTAATGATTTCATAAATAATTTAAATTTTTATTTTATTTTAAAAAATAAACTAAAGAATCTATAAAAGTATTGCACAAATATTTATATAATTTGTATATTTTGTACACAACTCTATTCCACAACTCATATCTAAATGTTTTTGGTTTGATTTTTTATAATCTAATTATAAAATACATTAGTATTCATACAAATTAAGAATATTAATCATTTCTATTCAATTCGACCATAAGTTTTGGATTAAATTTTAAGATATATTAGATATCATGGAAAAATTTTATCTTTTTTTTTTGTTAATTTATTTTATAAATTAAAAAAACTCATTCTCAGCAAAAATAATTTGTTTTTTATTTTATTAACCAGATCAAATTACATTAAGACATAATAATTAAAATTGATTTTAAAATTTAGTAAATGTCAAACGGAATCATTTATACAAAAAATAATTAATTAAATACTAGTTATAAACGAAACGTTTTCTTTCAATTCAAACATCATTTTTAATTTTTTAAAGACAACAATAATAACAATACAAAAGCAATTTTATACTAAAGATACAACAAAAAAATTAGTTAATAATTATCTTGTTTAGCAGATTTTTGGAGCGAAAAAGCAATTCAATAAATATTAGCGATATGTATACCTCAGAATGGCTTTTATATCTTAACTTTTTTAATAAACAAGCAAACAATTCGAGTAAAATATAGAAAATTTGCGACAAAAATAGTGCCAAAAAAGTCAAATAAATAAAATCATAACCATTTATATTATTTTTTTTATCACTTAATATACATTTCAATGAGGTTACATATCTATCTAAAAATGTTTTATATATAAAAATTTCAACATCACAAATATTTAGTATGTAGGGTAAAAATAAAAGACCAACCTCAAGTTAAGAAGCAAGATGAAATTTTAATTAAGTTTTTAAATTTTGTATTATTGAACGACTTGACACCATCAGGTGTAAAACAAAAATATTTCGTTGAGTAAATTATGATAAATGAGCTAAAAAGTTATTCAATGATTGGAATCTGAATTTGAATTATGGTTTGATTTTTTCAATCGTTTATTAGAAAAACCATAAAATAAAGCATTTCTAGTATTGTGTTTAAACTTTTAACTGAACATCAAATGCAATAATTCCAACAGAATATTCTGGTCACGTCCGACAACTTCTATCAATTCAATGGAAAATATTTTTTTTGAAAACAATATATTTTCTGAAAAACAATATATCTGTTGATTATCTTAACTCGAGTTTCAGAGAAAAACTCAAATATTTTTATTGAAAAAAAAGAGAACTAATCATTTATAAGAAATAAAGATTTATTTTATCTGATATTATGTTTATTGCAGTTCTTTATTCTTAATGAAACAGATTTTTTAATAATGATGTTTGGAATTTATATTATGACTAAATTATATGACATTTCAGTCCCACTCAAAGTGCAAAAAAGTCCTAAATTTAATTTGTGCTCTAATGTGGTGTACATTGAAAAGTGTTATTTACCGAATTAAAGTATCAGTGTAATTTTAAACCAAAATGTTCGAAACAGTTACATTTAGATAGTGTAAATGATAAAGATTCTTTTTATTTGATATTGGTGTCTTTATGAAATAATTAAAATTTGATCTATTAATTGATAAACTTTACAAATATAATCGTAAATATAAATTAGAAATTTTTGACTAAAAAACTTTTGACATTAAATATCTGATCAGTAGTGGACTCAAAGTGACGGATCTTTTATACTCGACGTCGTCGTCGTCGCCATAATTAGATATTCTCTTCCCGAAGCGCATCGGTTCCCGAAAAGCCTGTTTATCCGACCGCTTCCCGAAGCGCATCGGTTCCCGAAATCGACATCTTTTGCAAAGCGAATCCGCTTCCGATCGATGGCATAGCGCCACACATCGCGGCGAAGACACCACTTCTCGCGCACAACTGGTCAGCGCCAGTAGTATGAACAACACTAGTAGTTGGCCTCTTGTGCTCACCAATAGGCACGACATCTCCACTTTACTCGACTTCAGGTCCCGCGACATCCGATTTGTTGTAAATCTAAGCAATTTTTTCAAAACATATTTCTATAGACTTTTCGCAATTCAATATATAGTAGTATTTGGTTTCTCTAAGTAATTGTTTTCCATTTGTTTTTATCTCTTAATTCCTTTATATATATTTTAATTCAAAAGACGCTTTCGATTAAAGCAATTATTCAGTTCATCGTTAGTTCGCTTACAATACTGTTTGTGAATTACAAACAATATTAGAGTTATTGCAGTTTAGGTACAGTCACTGCTTATAGGCTCTGACCGACTAATCGACTCATTTTTTAGATTCAAATCTAATGGTTTTCAAACGCTATTTATATATAATTATAACTTTATTTTAAAAATTTCTATAAATAATTTCTAAAAAATAAATCTTATACTAAGTTTTTGTTATTTTCTATTGACATTAGTTTTATTTACTTGATCTTATTAATTAATTAAAATAATCTTTTCAGTTTATTTAATTTTATTTTGTTAAGATAGTAAAAGTTCTAAAAAATGTTTTTATTTAAAATTGTAATTATTAAAAATTTAATTATGTTTGTAAGTTTGCAATTTAAAAAAGATATCAAGTTTTCAATTCATAAAATGCATAAACACTCTTATGTTGACGGATTTGAATAGCAAGTTAAAATTTTCATTTAAAAATCCCATTTAAAATTTGAATTTATTTCAATATATTTAGAGCTATTGATTAAAAACAAAGTTTCAAATGATCGATAGGAATACAAAAATATTACTATACCATCATTAGGGAGCTATCTATTAATTTGCCATACATCCTTGACAAATTTTAGTTTTAGTTTTAGTTTATAGCATATAGTCGTAACTTAATTCGTTTAAAAACAGTAAAAAAGACTGAAGCTGCAAAACTCCCACACTCCTTTTTTCGATAATGAGTATTTCGAAATCTTTTCTAGATAAAGATTTTCAACAATATTTTCACAAACTAATTTAATTCTTGCTAATTTAACTATTAACCATTTTTAATTCAAATTAATAAATTAATAATTTCTAGTAATCATATAATTTGCTAAAAGTTAATAAATATGATAATTAACGCCTTTTGTTATTATTTATCTAAAAAACTATTAATAAACTAATGATTGAGTGAAACAAGAAAAAATCATTAAAGTAAAAGAAATCAAAGTCTTGTAAATATAATATTTATTGAATTTGCACTAATAATCGACAGTTAGTCCCGCATTATCTTCTATAGTAGTATAGGATTACACCTAAAACGCGGGTTCGATCAACCATTACATTAAGATTATATGTTTGCACTTCTCAGCTCCTCTTTCTCAACAGTCAAGTCAACAGTTTTTAACAATTAATAATCAATGCGTTTAATAAATTTAAGAATTAAAAAGAAATTAAATTCAAACAATTGCTATCTTTAATAAATTTGATAAACTGTGAGTTATTTTATGTTTGGAAACTATACTTTTCAGCAATAATTCAATTGTAATCAAATTTTTTATAATTTAATTCATAATTTAATTTTAAAGATGTCATTACATTAAATCAATATTTAATAAAATTTACATAAACTTTAAAAACTTACAAAATTCTCCTTAAAATAAGTTTGTCTTCAATAAAACCAACGACAGATATGTCGAAATAAAACTCAAAGTAAAATACGGTTTAATAATCTGCTAATTAGACTCCGAAAAAGCAGATGGCTTAAAAAATAATAAAATTCAATTAATCAATCAACAGGTCATCAGTCAATAGCGGAATCAAAATCACTTTATGCACAATAACTTCGTTAAAAACCAAATAAAACTCGAAAAATAAAGTCGATTAACAAGCGATAAAACAACGACAACAATAGTAAAGCGAATTAAAAGTTTTGATTCGGAAAGAGTTGACCTCTAATTACGAGTACAATAAGTAGTGAGACTTTTCGGAAGAGAGTCTATAGACTTATAGCGTGTGTTTAAAAGTGAGTTAGTAGTAGTGGGCAGCAGTCCAATGATGTCAGTCTACAAACTTATCAAATGAAATATGATATAGTTTAAGATGAACTTAGAAAAGCACTCATATTCAACATTATTGTCAACCAATTTGTTTGGTTGAAAGTGAGACCACACTCTCTCTCCGCACACAAACCACTATTCGCTTAATACGCATGACGTGAGTCGTCGGGCCTTAAGCCTTAAGCCGAACACTAAACTATTTATGAGTTTTGGTGAACACTCTTCAAAAACTAAATGTCGACTCTTTCTCAAAAACTTTTAATTTTACTAACATTAAAGTACGTGTTATTAGTTTTTATGTGTCATTTGTCTGATTAATTTGGATTCAGTTTTTGTTTTTATCTCAATTTATACGTCTTTTCCGTTTAAAACCCAATTCAATAGTCGATAGTCTAGTAAACAATTAACAGTAAATGTTATCAACAGTATATATACATTATATGTACAACTTTTTTCATCTATTACTTATTAGAAAGGTCATAAATTAGCCTTTAACTAGCTAATAGTTTGCTAGTTAATAGATTAATTTTAATCAAATTTTTAAAAATATTTGTATTAATATTTTTGTCTGAGTTTTCTGATTAATTTAAATTCTATACACTCTGAGTGTGAGAATACAGTTTGTTTGCGAACTTTCATTACATTTATATACAAGTAATAGATATAAACAGTAATAAATATATTAGAAAATTCAATTAAACTTTCAGAAATGTAATAAAAATAAGTGCAAACATTGGATAAACATAATTATGACTCAAATCGCATTCAATAATACTTTTTATATTCAATGGCTGTAAAAGTCTTAAATTGTATTAAATTAGCGAAAAGTTCAGTCGATTTGCTTAACTCAAAACAACTGAATAATTAATTTGGGAAACAATTAATATTCGCCATATTTTATGATAGTTTCCTTAGATTTAAAGACAAACTAATAGTCGAAAACAATTTGAATTAATTATTAAATTCAGTTCATTATCGGAACGCTTTCTAAAATCAAATCATTTGAGAATATTATGAAACAATCTATAGATCCAAACAAATAACGACATTAACGGCCAATGTATTCAAAATGTCATTAATATACGCATTTAGGGCTTATTATTAACAATAAGTTAGCTTTTGATGAAAAAATAGAATTAATTTATGAAATTATCTGATAGTGTGGACAACCCCGAAGAGCTGAGGATAGCTGATAGGGTTGGCAGATTGGCTCAGTTAGCCGGCTCTCGCATTTTGCTCCAATTAATCCAAACATTGAGTATATGATTCTTTTGATAGTATAATGTAATGTCGTTTGGATTCGAAATAATAATTCAATTAATTAGATTAAAATCAATTGAGAAACACATTACGACATAATATTATTTTTGTTTAGAGCCGAGAATCTAAAGCTTAAATAACTCGAATAGAGACTCAACAATATCTTATTGTTTATTACTTTAGAAAAACTTTAAAATATTTATTGAAAAACAGAGCTGGCTAAGTTGGCCCAATTAGGAGTATAGCCAGGAATGAGATGGTTAATTTTTTAAACCTCATGGGGTATAAGTAAAAGTGAAATTTTGAACATTTTTTCGACAATTGTGCTAGTTAACTCAATTTAAACTAAACTTAATTGAGTTAACTTTAATTTTTGAAAATACTGTATTTACTTTTGGAAAAATAATAAATTTGCTACCTCGGCAAAACAAAACAATAAATTATATTTTTCTAAAACAAAATTCAAGAATTGTTTTCTAAGTTTAAAACTTAAATACGTATTCCTTCTATAGCGTCTGCTTAATTAACCTTGTCAAAAACTAATAAATTCACCTAAATTCCTTTTTACCTAATATGATATAATTAAATTTACAAAATAAAGACTTGTCAAAAAACAAATAGTTAATAAAATAAAATTAGAATTGTGTTTTAATTAAATAATTTTATATTTAATTCAAATTAAGTTATATTAAAAAAATAATGAAAACAATTGTATAAAATGACAGTAATTTTGAAGTGTTTTAAATCACGTCATTAATTGCCAATAAAAAAAATTAAAAATTATATTGATTGAGATATACGGTAATATAATATGGGCATATCTGTTAATTCAAGGTCAAAAAGATTGTGTAATCTAGTTAATTTAAAACTTTAGGGGTCTATATAAAGGTAAAATAGGATAAATAAATTGAAATATTGTTCGATTTAATTAAAATCTTGTATCAAATAAAATTTTGCCAAAATTGCTCATTTAATTTTAAATTTAAAAAAAGTAGATGATTAAAACCTATGCATTAAGCAAAAAGAAAAAAAATTAAACTAAGTAAATAAAACAAGTAAAATAAAACGTACGAGAGTATATCATATTTTACAAGTCAGAATTAATTCGCTAAAAATTTGTGGTTTTAAATGACAGTGATGATGACTAAGACTTCAAAAGTTTATTATTTTTGTTTATAGAATTAATTATTTAGTGTTATTTTATTTCTATTGTTAAAAGTTTAAAATTTAAATAATTTTTTTTGAATTAATCTAAATAACCATTTAATTATAAAGTTTTAGCTTTAAAAACCAAGCAAATATCTTTGCTATTTTAAATATAGTTATACCCATTTTCTGACTTAACTGACCTTAACTAACCCTAATATTCTAATTGTAAAGTAATTTTTAATTATATTGATAAACATAATACTTTTTATAATATAATATTGATTTATATCATAATCGTAAACTTAATTTAAGTTAAGATATACTCCAGAATTTGATTTTTTGTCTCTATTTTCTTTTTATTGTTTATAAGAAAATTCTTATCTAGGTTTATAATTTAAGCTAATAAGAACAGTTGATAATTTAAATCTTAAATATTATTAATTAATAAATAAAAAGGAAATTTTATATTAAAATTTAAGAGTATAAAATTTTTGGGTTTAAAATAAATAATTACCGAATAATAACTTATTATTAAGATGCACACCTAATAAATTATTATTAAGTTATTATTAGTAATAATTAACATTAAAATAATTTAAAAAATTCTTTATTTGTATAAGTTTTAGAATTTTAAAATACTGTGGGCATCGATATGATAAGATATAATTAAAATTAAATTAATAACGCGACCAAATTAGAAGTTAAACACTTTATTAAAAACATATATTCAATACATAATAATAGAGTTTATAGCTAGTGATAAGCTTAAGAGAGAGCATAAGAGCAGCACATAAAAACAATACATTTCAAAGCAATACATAATTAACATACATTAGTCATTGAACATTACTAGTCATTACTAGCCATCAAATAATTAAGATTCCATACATTCCATTATAATTCTCTACAATATTATTAATTAACTATTATTATTAATATTAATAATTTTAAAACATTGTTACAAGCATACTTTGCATTATTATAAATATACATTGTGCATTTATTATTATATATTACACAATAATTACAATATATTGCTTTAAATTGTTTATTCTTACCGGGTTTAATGCAAAATAAACTAATAAGTATTATAAAATTATAATTTAGTTAATATAATAAATAAAATATGAATTTTTCTTAGAATGCTTTATTTTCTGAAGTAATTAAGATATAATATACTTAAAATTAGAGCTACTTTACAAAACTTATACTTTATTTAAAAAATTTAATACTGATAATATATCTTATAATATAATATTATAAAAAATTTTAATAATGTATAAGTTTTGTAAGTAGTTTTAAGCTGCTGTATTTAAATATATTTGTGTTAAATTTGTAAAATGTAAACATGTTTTTTAGAAATTAATTAACATAATTGTTTTTTATTTATTTATTAACTATACTAATATATTACTAATTGCGTTATTAAAAGTAACTCATATTAACTATAATTAATTCAAAATTAATCTAGAACAAATTCTAAATTACAGGTATGTAATAAATAAACTTAAATGTACTTAAATTTGATTAAATTTTATTATTACACTTATAATCAAAGATTTTATTTTTTTTTAAATTAAATATTATTTGAGAACAAATTCGGTTTATAATTAGATAAAATAATTAAAGTCGGTTTTACAAATAAAATGGTTTATAAGCTATTATTTATACATTATTACAAATTATTTTTATTAAATTTTTAAAAATAAAAATTTTCTTAAAAAATAAGTATATTTTTCTTTTATTATTAGTTTAATATACAGTCAGTTTCAGAAATGTGTGATCAAAATCGAGGTAGTAGAAATCTGAGCACACTGGAGCAACTCATTCTACCCCTATAAAACTCCGCCATTACTATCATGGTGGTATTCTTTTAACATGTTTAATAAAAATTAAAATAAAGTAATAATAATTTTATACTTTCAAAATTTAGCTAGTTGT
>JAQFXP010002639.1:0-14516 GCA_034693685.1 Belba bartosi | reverse complement strand
TGTTCTGATCTAGTTAATAAAATTATATAAATTATTTCTCGAAAATGTATTAAGATCATACTGTTCAGTCTTGTTAATTTTTAATGTCAATTAAAAATTTAAACTTATTAATACAAATAAGCAGTGAAAAATATTTTATATGTTTAGTGCTCTTATTCCTATTGTAGGCACTATCACTTTATTCACCAAATTGGGATTTAAACCATGTTCCAAGAAATTATTTGCGACAATATTTTGCCAAAAATATATAATTATGTTAATTAAAAATTAATTTCCAAATTCCCATCGTTTAGGGAGATATAATTAAAAGCTATTTTGCTTCTAAATAAGTTGTATTGTATTAGATAGTATGCTTATAATTGATTTACAGTATATAGCATATGTGACTATATCTTAATAATATTGACTTCAAAACATTGCAATGCTTACTACCTGATACAATTTAACTTATTTAAAAGCAAATTAATTTTTAATTATATTTACTTAAATTATTGGCATTAGGAAATAATTTTTTATTAACATAATTTATATATTTTTGGCACAATTTTGGCGCAAAAAATTTGTCATTATCTGAATTACATTTCCATCTGAAGGTAAGTAAAATCTAAAGTCTAAACACCTGCACTTTAAGACATTTATACATACATTTTAGATTAACAATAAAAACTTAATAGTCATATAAATTGTTACAATTACAAGTGAGAAAAGAATGATAAAGTAAAAAATTTTATGCATTATATCGCACAATAAACATACAAAATTCACTACTGTTTTTCAATGTTCTACTTGGCAGGTTTTAGGGAAAGATCAGGCAAAAACTGCTTTTAATTTTGAAAAATGGTATTTGACCTTTTTAGCATTTGGTACGCGAGAAAATACCCAACAATTTTTTCTAGAGCGCCTTCTGGATTTTTTTGACCAAAATTGGGAAATTTGTTTTAAATTATTGCTAAATACGGTTTAAAACCACTTAAATTAGATAAAATTTTGAAGAATTTATATTAAATAACTCTTTAGACTTAACGGTAATTAAATAAGAAGTTTATTGCAATTTAAAACTCAATCGCTTTTGGTTCATTACTAACCTTCATCAGGAGTTATACGATATTAAATACCGTAAACCCTCACAGGTTAAAAAATGTTCTTATAAGATGAGTTTGGGCTTCGTGTTCTTATATCTCGGAGTATAAGAACATGTTTTAAAAAATGAAAATAAAAACTAGCTTTTAACTACAATTTGGTACATTCTTGTTGCTAATTAACATTATTATATTCTGTTTTGTGCATGTATAAAATTAATAATTTTAAACAAAAAATTAAGTTTACTTATTAATTAAATTAATAAGTTTACATAAGTTAAACAAAAATTATAGTCTAAAATTAATATAAATTAATATAAAACTGTAAGTTAATATATTACTATAACTTACTTTTTTAATATAATTTTACAAATTAATATAAATTGTTTGATAAATTTTAAAACAAATATTTTATATCATGTAATAAAAAACAAATTATTGCACTTAAAAATATTAAACAACTTAGTCATCAAATAATTTTTAAAACAAAATTATATAAAATTTTAAATAATACTCTTATTTATATTAACATATTAAATTTTAGCAACATTTAGATATCAAAACAATTCTTATTATGAATATATTTATATAAATTATAATACTGTACCATGCTACTCAAAATCAGAGATCGAGAAGGTCGGCCGATCCAGGAGGGAATCAGGGGAGTGATTTTTCTCAAAATTTTTTCCAAAAACCTAGGGGTGGATTAGGGAGGGGATTTTTCCAAAAACGCTCAAAACCCCTATATATTTATGACGAAATTTTGCCTAATTTAACTGGATTTAAACTGGATTTAAACTAAATTTAGCTAAATTAACTGAATTTAAACCGGATTTAGCACCAATTTAGGAAAAATTTCCTAATTTTGGGCAAAAAACCCAAAAAATTTGCCAAAACATCGAAGGGGAGGGTACCTTTTCTCAGACCAAATGCTAGGGGGGGGGGATAAATCCAAATTTTTAAAACCAAGGGGGATTTTTGCCTGATTCCCCCCTTCTCGATCTCTGCTCAAAATATAATCTAAAAGATTAGCATAAAAATAATACGAATTGTTGAATAATAAATTATTTCAAAACAAATTATTGCATTTAAATCTAATTCTAGACGATAATAAATTATTTTGGCTAACTGAAATTATTTTAGTTGCGTTAGTAGTTATTTATGTATAAACTTATCGAATTTAATTTGAAACTTTACTTGATTAACGATAAAAAATTTTGCTAAAATTAAAAACTGTATTAAAACTTAAATTAATAATTAATTTTAAAATTTCTAAATAAAAGTTTTTTTTAATTATTTTAGTAAGCAATTTTTTATAATTAAAAAATAATGGCGGCTGCAAAGTCAGATTTAGCAAAGACGGTGGCAGTGCAGGAATCAACCTGGCTTGATCATGTTAAAAATTTCAGTGATTTGGTTGCAATTCTCGCAGTAGTAACCACTTCATTAGTAAAGGCATGGAATTGGATTGCAAATAAAATCCGCGATAAAAATAAAAGTGAGTTGGTAATTGGCGATATCGCCGTCGGCGAAAAAATCTACAAGATTTCTGTAGTTAGAAATGGCAAGGGCAAATACGTTCATAAAATTCCAAAACAAACCAAAACTATAACTGGCATTGCTGTTTTACCAAAACCAGACATACAAGCTCCTGATGCAGATATTGAGGATGGTGGTGTCGGAGAAGATTTTGCCAAAACTAGTCTTGTACCACCAGACAATGGTAAAGAATGAGGTTGTGATATTACTATATTTTCAAAAAATTAATAACGTATAAGATGTTGGTGTTAAAAAAAATTTGCCAAAATTGATCTTGTACCACCTAATAACAAAATAAATTAGGTTTTGATACTGCTATATTTTTAAAAACTTTATAACAAATTTGCTTAAACTTATAAACTAAACTGACATTGTTAATTAAATTACAATTTAAAAATTAATTAAATTTAGCAGAAATTTTGTGAAACACTGTAAACCAGTTTGCTAATTAATATTTTAAAAACTATAATATTAGAATTAATATAAAGTTGCTATGAATAGAATAACAGTATAATAACATTACTAGATAATTTCAAAAATATTTTACATTAAAATAAAGCAAAAAAAATTAATTATTTAATTCAAATCATAATTAAGCTTAATCTCATGTATCTATAATTTAAAAATACTTGTTAATTATAAAATAAATAATAATTATTTTTTGCAATAAATTTAAATACTAAAAATTTTATTAATTTTTCCAAATTTTTATTTTAAATTTGATCGTTAAATTTGTACAGGTATATGTCAAAGTCAATGCATTTTAAAATAAAATATTTGCTATATTTTTTGTTAATTAAATTGTTTATTATATTAATTATTGCCTTTTATTAATAGTTATTTCAAGAATTACATAATTAACAATAAATGTTACTGGAAATAATTATTAAATTATTGATTAATTGTTGAAATATTGCTTTAAACCTGAGATCGTTGGAAATAAGTAATAGTCAATTTAAACATATTGAACTCATTCATATTATAATGAATTATTATTTTGATCAATAAACTTAATATCTATATATTAACTTCAAATAAGCAAACTTATGTAATTTATTTTTTGAAAACATTTAAAAAATTTTAATAAGCTATATTGATTATAAATAAAATATTTTGCATATTATGATAGAAATAATGACATCAAATTGACTTGTAACATTTATTAGATATAACTTATTAAAATAGTTAAATATTAAATAAAATAATTTAAATAATTTTGAATAAAATGTTTTTATAGTTTGTGGATAATTTTCTAAAAAATAAAATGAAAAATACGAATAAAACTAAATTCTTTTCAAACCAATGTTTGCCACAGAATCTGATTATCAAATCCGCTTCAACTGAATTATATCGAATCGGTTTGTGTCTGAATAGAGCCAACGATGACATCAGTTCTGTTCAGAGAAGGACTTTAATACATAAACCTATTCTCATATTCATTACTTTAATTTTATTTCTAATCAGATATGTTATTATTATATTACCTAAAAATAATGATGCTTATATATTAGTTATTATGAGTGATTTTACACATTTTATGGGATTTCGGCATCAATTTTGTGTTATTGTATATTTGATAACAATTTTAAGCATTGGTTCGCAAATAATGTATTACTATAACTACAGAAATGGTATAAAACCGACATTTCTTGCAGTGTTTGAAATGATGTCGGGTTTGCGTTCGCCTATAAGTATAGGTCTGGAAGACGAACAACAAATTCGGAAATTAATTAAAATAACAAATATTTTATTAAATTTCATTAAATTTAATAATGAAAAAATTGTTTTAATTTTTTCTTTTTTAATCATGATAATTCCATATATCCTTCATTTTTCAATATTTGAGTTAATAGTTTTTGGCATTATTAACACAGTTCTTTATATGTGTGCAAGTTATTATTTGTTCAATATTATTACTTACCAAGTTATATATTTTTATTTATTGTGTTTTTATTTTAAATGTAAATTCAAAACATTAAATCTATTGACAAATAATAATAATAACTTTAAAATTAATAAAAATTATTTTTATTTAATTAATTCAATTTATTCCGAAATATTTGAATATAATACGACTTTTTGGTCAAAATTCTTACTATTATTTTGGATGACTATTGGAAGCATTTCTATATTTTCATTAACTATTGTTTTATTTACTTCAAATAATTTAATTGCTACATTTGTTATGTTCTATACTTTTATTATTTTTATGCTAATGTTATTATTTGCAATATTTACGGCTTCGTCAGTCAATTACGAGGCAAATAAATTGTATAAATTATTAAATCATTTATATGTAACTCAATATTCAAATTTAAAATTAAAAAGAAATGAAATATTGATGATAAAATTTAAGGTATATATAATTTTTGTGAATGTTGCAATTTTAAAAAATAAAATTTAATTTACAGTTTCAAATAATGATCGAACCAATAGCTCTAAAAAGAGTTGGATTTTCGTGTTATTCGTTGTTTACTATTAATTATTTTCGTTGCTATGAAGTAAGTGAATAGTTTTTTTTAACATTTTAAATAACTTTTTTAATTTTAATAGATAATTGCAATGCTTTCGATGCTATTTATTAAAATATTTGAAATAATCTAGCAAATCAATGCTTTGAAAAAAATTTATAGGTAATTCAAAAATTTAGCTTCAATGTCTGTATTTGTTCGCAACCTTTATATAAATAATCCATTAACATTTTGTTTTAAAATTTTAAGAGTTGCATGTTTGTAACTCAATTAGGCAAAAATGTTTTTAAAAAGCGAATGATAATCATAAAGCATGAAGAATATAAAAGCATTTATACAAAGATTAAAAAATTTCTATAATTGAGTGGTTAAAAGCATTACAAAGGTGGCTATCAAAACAGGGTTTAATATAAAAGGCTTATTATTCTAAGTTTTGTCGCAAAAGATATGCCCTTTATATTAAAACCTGTTTTGAGAGCTACCTTTGTAATGCTTTTCAAAACTCAATTTGTTAAATTGGTATTATCGCTCCATCTATCGTTTGCTTACTATTATATTATTGACCCAACTCTACCATCAATGCAATTCTAATTAGTGCATATTCATTGTTTCATTCAACGTTTTTAAACGTCTTTTATAGGTCATAACATAAATTATGAATTTATTTTCAATATTAAATGACAAAAGTTACTGAAAAGGGATAAATTATTCTAGATAAAAGACAGCAAGCAAAGCTCATCATTTAATAATAATATTTAATTACTAGTGCAAAAAACACCCTCTTTCCCATCTTTCCACCCCCTTTCAACTAATTTTAATAACTGTTTTAAAGTTTAACTCAAATAATGTTTTTATACCATAGTCTATGATTCATAGGTTATGATATGAGAGGATCGTTTCATTTCAACTTTAAAACCGTCATTACATCATCAGTTGAAATACTGGATCACGATCTACAAATAAATAAATAAATAAAGAGCAAAGTCAAAATATATATATTTATTATTAATTTTACCACAGATTGCAATCAAACACTATTGTGAAATAATAAAATAAATTATAATTTTTATTTATAATTTATAAAAACTATTTTAATTTAGAAAAATCTATCTTATGACGTAATTAGTTTACAAAAACATATTAATTAATCTAATTTAATTTAATGTCATAAGAATAAAAAATTAAATTTTATATTAGTTAATAAAAATATAAATGTAGTAAAATGTTTAAATTATGTTATATTTAAAGAATCTAATTAGAAACATAAAACGTAATTCATTAAAATATTAATTAAAAATAAAATTATATATATTTTAATAAATAATATTATTATTGTTAAACATTCTGTTGAACAAATGTTAGCTTGTAAAATTTATTTAATGTATTATATCACTATATTATACTATTAAATAAAAAATTATTTGTAGTCTTGTGGATAAATTTATATAATAAAAAATAAAAAATACAATTAAAACAAAAATCTATTAAAACAAATGTTTGACACAGAATCTGATTATCAAATCCGCTTTAACTGAATTATATCGAAACAATTTGTGTCTGAATTGTGTCTAACGATGACATCAGTTCTGTTCAGAAAAGAAAAAACCTTTACCGATATTTTTAAAGCGGGATTTATCATACTAGTATTATAGATTTTATCAAAAGACAACTTTTAGCCGTTTGAACCATATTTTTAGAAAATTTAGTTTTTGAGTTATTTAATATCAAACTTCTGACATCAATGCGAATTTGTCTAAAATTCTAATTTTCAGAAATTAATTTAACCATCATCCCCCATTTATTTTTTCATAAATTTTTTTTGAACAATCTATTAAGAATAAGAAAGTTTTTAAATTAAATTTTCAAGAGAATTGACAAATTTTTTTGTATTTATTAAATATATTTATAATATTGCAAAGACATGTGAACTCAAAACACTGTAATTTTTCAGCAAAAAAATTTTATCTATATATAGAAAAATAATTTATATCAATTAGTTTCCGGACCAGCCTGCATCAATAACGTTTAAACGTGTGACCTGTGTTATATTTTATGTAGTGTTTCAATAAAACAATTTAAATAAAATCTCAACTAATAAGTGTGTAAACAGTGATTCTGAAGTTGAAAGTGATCTTAACTCAAGAATAATAGTTAATTATGTATATAATATGTAAATAGCGTATATATAAGAAAAAATCTCCTTCAGTTGAAGATGGTTTCTTTCCCTTATGAGAGGGAGAGTTTTAATGCATACAAAATGTATAATATATAATAGTATTTCATTAAATGTATGTCAAATTATTTTATGAATTTATTTTATAATTTTGAAAAGCAAAAGTAATGATACAGGTTAACAAATAGCAAATTGAATACAAAATTCGTCAATTATTAATATCAAAGATAGCAGTCGAATATTATTCTTAATTATAATTTATCTTATGACCATGGAGATTTTTTTTTTGATAATAAGCTAGGTAGCGGTTCCCTAAGAATATTTTAACTCAAAATACATTCACAGATCAATTCTATCTTAAGTTTTATATTTTTTACTTATTATTTATTTGAGTAAATTTATAGTAATCACATTATTGTTAGTCAACTTATTTAATCAAATTATTTATTTTCAAAATTAAACAAGTAAAAGTTGACTATCAATAATGAGATTAATATAAAATTACTCAAACAAATAATAAGTTAAAAATGTAAAACTTAAGATAGAATTGATCTGTAAATGTATTTTGAGTTCAGATATTCTTAGGGAACCGCTACCTAACTTATTACCGAAAAAAAAATCTTCATGCTTATGACTTAACTAGGTTAAGAAACATATTAATTAATTTTGTTTTATTTAATGTCATAATGATGCTAAAATTATTTTGATATTAAATAAAAAATTTAATTTATTAAAATATTAATTAAGCATAATAATTAAAAATTATGTTTAATATGTAATAATAAATGACACAATTGTCAGACAATTTGTGTTATAAAAAAAATACTTTTATAACATTTTAAATAAATAGTTTTGCATATTATATATCATAATCATCATAATAAAAAATAAAATTTATTATATATAATTTATTTTCATAGTTGAATTTTAATGTAAACTAATTAATATATTTAATTAAAATGTCTTTTAATTTTGTGAAAAAGTTTACAAAATATAAAATGAAAAATACAAAGAAAACCAAATTCAATTCAAACAAATGTTTGCCACAGAATCTGATTATCAAATCCGCTTCAACTGAATTATATCGAATCGGTTTGTGTCTGAATAGAGCCAACGATGACTTCAGTTCTGTTCAGAGAAGGACTTTAATACACAAACCTATTCTCGTTTTTATTACATTAATTTTATGTTTAATTAAATATATTATTATTATATTAGCTAAAAATAATGATGATTATTTATTAGTTATTTTAAGTGATTTTACACATTTTATGGGATTTCGGCATCAATTTTGTGTTATTATATATTTGATAACAATTTTTTCAGTTGGTTCGCAATTTGTGTATTACTATAACTACAGAAATGGTATAAAACCGACATTTCTTGCAGTGTTTGAAATGATGTCGGGTTTGCGTTCGCCTATAAGTATAGGTCTCGATGACGAACAACAAATTCGGAAAATAATTAAAAAAACAAATATTCTATTAAATTTTATCAAATTTAATAATAAAATATTTGTTCCATTTTTATGTTTGATACTTATGCTAATTTCATACATTATTCATTTTTCATTATTTGAGTTAATTGTTTTTAGCATTATTAACACGGTTCTTAATACTTTTGCTTGTTATTATTTGATCAATATTGTTGCTTATCAAGTTATATATTTTTATTTATTATGCTTTTATTTTAAATGTAAATTAAAAACATTAAATATGTTGACAAATAATAATAATTTTAAAATTAATAAAAATTATTTTTATTTAATTAATTCAATTTATTCCGAAATATCTGAATATAATACGACTTTTTGGTCAAAATTCTTACTATTATTTTGGATGACTATTGGAAGCATTTCTATATTTTCATTAACTATTGTTTTATTTACTTCAAATAATTCAATTGCTACATTTGTTATTTTCTATAATTTTATTACTTACATGTTAATGTTATTATTTGTAATATTTACGGCTTCGTCAGTCAATTACGAAGCAAATAAAATATATAAATTATTAAATCATTTATATGTAAATCGATATTCAAGTTTAAATTTAAAAAGAAATGTACTTTTAGTAATAAAATTTAAGGTATATATAATTTTTGTCATGTTGCATTTTTAAAAATTACAATTTATTTTACAGTTACATTTAATGATAGAACAAATAGCTCTAAAAAAAGTTGGATTTTCGTGTTATTCGTTGTTTACTATTAATTATTTTCGTTGTTATGAAGTGAGTGAATATTTTGTAAATAATATAATAAATAATTTGTTTAATTTTTTTATTTACTAGATAATAGCAATGCTGTCGATGCTATTTATTAAAATATCAGAATTAATCTAGAAAATAATTTGGTCAAAAATTAACTAAGTTGCAATTTCAAAACTTTACTTGAATATAAATATATTTTTCAAACTGTAATTATAAAATACATTAATGTTCGTTTTTTCATTATAAGAGTTTTATGTTTTTCTCTCAATTAAGTGTTGTTTTAACCCGGATTTAGCACGAATTAAAAAATTCCTAATTTTAATCAAAAACAAAAAAATTGCCTGGAAAGATTTAAAAGAGGGTAACTTTTTGTGGACCAAATGCTAAAAAGAATAAATGCCAAATTTAAAAATAAAAAGCATTTTATACTAATCTATTCTTCTCACTATCTGCTTTAAACCAAACAAAATAATTAGCTTAAATTAAAGTTTCAAATTTATAAAATGTTTGTTTTGATTTTATTTAAAACAATATCTTGCGAATAAACTAAAATATTTTTAAGACAATTAATAAATCGTAATTTATATATAATAATATATGAATACAAAATCAAATTATATATATAAAATATAATTTAAATATGTAAATTGTATCAAATATTAAAATTTATTATTTGTTTTAATTTATATTCAATGCGCAATTTAACTTGAAATAAACATTTTGCATAATATCTTATTAATGACCCGACTCTACTATCAATGCAAACCTATTTTACTGTAATGCATATTCATTGTAACATTGAATTCTTTTAAACTTATCTTATAATACATGACATAAATTATGAATTTATTTTCAATATTAAAGGACAAAAGTTACTTAAAAGAGATAATTTATTCTGGATAAAAAATAGCATGCAAAACTCATCAATTAATAATAATATTTAATTATTATTAATATTATCGCAGAATGCAGTCGAATAAAATTGTGAAATTAAAAAAAATATTATTTTTATTTATAATTTATAAAAACTATTTTAGTTTAAAAATATCTATCTTATGACTTAATTAGGTTACAAAAACATATTAATTAATCTAGTTTAATTTAATGTCATAAGAATTAAAAAATTAAATTTTATATTAAGTAATAAAAATATAAATGTAGTAAAATGTTTAAATTATGTTATATTTAAAGAATCTAATTAGAAACATAAAATGTAATTCATTAAAATATTGATTAAAAATAAAATTATATATATTTTAAAAAATAATACTATTTTTGTTAAACATTCTGTTAAACAAATATTAGCTTGTAAAATTTATTAAATATATTTTACCAATATATTATACATTAAGCAAAACATTCTTTGTAGTTTTGTGGATAAATTTATATAATATAAAATGAAAAATACGATTAAAACCAAATTCTATTCAAACAAATGTTTGCCACAAAATCTGATTATCAAATCCGCTTCAACTGAATTATATCGAATCGGTTTGTGTCTGAATAAAGCCAACGATGACATCAGTTCTGTTCAGAGAAGGACTTTAATACACAAACCCATTTTTATTTTTATTATGTCAATTTTATTTTTAATTAAATATATTATAATTATATTACCTAAAAATAATAATGCTTATATATTGATTATTTTGAGTGATTTTACAAATTATATGGGATTTCGGCATCAATTTTGTGTTATTGTATATTTGATAACAATTTGTTCAATTGGTTCGCAATTAATATATTACTATAATTATAGAAATGGTATAAAACCGACATTTCTTGCAGTGTTTGAAATGATGTCGGGTTTGCGTTCGCCTATTAGTATAGGTCTTGAAAATGAACAACATATTTAAAAATTAATTACAAAAACAAATATTTTATTAAAATTAGTAAAATTAAATAATAAATTAATATTAATAATTTTATCTTTTTTACTCATTCTAATTCCATATGTTATTCATTTTTTATTATTTAAGTTAATTGTTTTTGGTATTATAAATACAGTTCAATATATGCTTTCATGTTATTATATAAGCAATATAGTTGCTTACCAAGTTGTATATTTTTATTTATTATGCTTTTATTTTAAGTGTAAATTAAAAACATTAAATATATTGACAAAAAATAATCATCTTAAAATTAATAAAATGTATTTTTATTTAAATAATTCAATATATGCTGAAATATCTAAATATAATACGACTTTTTGGTCAAAATTCTTACTAATATTTTGGTTGACTATTGGAAGCATATCTGTATTTTTTTTAACTATTGTTTTATTTACTTCAAATAATTTAATTTCTAAATTAGTTTTGTTTTATTCCTTTATTATATTCACTTTAATGGTATTATTTGTAATATTTACGGCTTCGTCAGTTAATTATGAAGCAAATAAAATGTATAAAATATTAAATCATTTATACTTAATTCAATATTCAAATTTAAATTTAAAACGAAATGTAAATTTGGTAGTAAAATTTAAGGTATATTTAAATTTTATAATGTTGCATTTTTTAAAATTACAATTTATTCTCACAGTTACAATTATTAATAGAACAAATAGCTGTAAACAGAATTGGATTTTCGTGTTATTCGTTGTTTACGATTAATTATTTTCGTTGCTATGAAGTAAGTGAATAGTTGTAAAATAAAATATTATAAATAATTATTTGTAAAAATTTTTATTAATAGATAATAGCAATGTTGGCAATGCTTTTTATTAAAATAGCAGAAATGATCTAGAAAAATATTGAGTCAATTTCTAATTTCGTGTAATTTTAAAATTCACTTAAATATCATTTTTCTTCTCAACAATAGACGTAATTTTTTTTATATTATTATAACTGTGTAATTTATTATTTTATATATGTAAAAAAACGTTATCAGCCAAAAATCTCCCCTGATATTAAAAATTGGCATTTATCCTCCCTTAGCATTTGGTCCGAAAAAAGGTATCACCCCCTCGAGGTTTTTGGGTTTTTTGTTCAAAATTAGGAAATTTTCCCTAAATTGGTGCTAAATCCGGTTTAAATCCAGTTAAATTAATCAAATTTAGTTTAAATTTAGTTTAAATTTAGTTTAAATCTATTTATCAGTAAAAGTAAAATTTTATCACAAATATATAAGTTTTTTGGACTTTTTTGGAAAAATCCCCACCCTGATCCCCCTCTGAATCGGCCGACCTTCTCAATCCCTGGTTTTATATGTGATAAGAAACAAATAATATTTAATTTGAAAAGTTCTAAAGCATTTATACAAAGATTCAAAATTCACTTAATTTGGATAAATAGCTTTTTACCCTGAATTCAACCCTCAAGAATTGTTTTGACAAAGACACTTTCACTTACGATTTGTCAGCCTTTATTGTATTTTTTTCTTGTTACTAATATGTGTAAAATAAAACGTAATTACATAAACATGCATATTTGTTATTATTAGGTTGTATGCTTGTCATCTAAATTGCTAAAATAAAAATTAAGTTATGTTTATATTTATGAAATAAATTTATAATTGTACCAAATTTGTAAACTTTTCTCACAACATTTGAATAAATTGCTCATTTATTATTGATCCAGAAGTGTAAATTAGGCAAAAATTGCTCTTGATTTTATAAATTTGAATTTATACCAACCAAGAAATTAGTTTGCAAATAGATACCCCCCTCTCGACTTTTGCCTATATCAGTAATCTTCAGTTATAGAAGTTCAAATCTGTTAAATAGCTTTTTTACTGTTTATTAAACATACAAAAACATGCTAACTGAATAGGACTGCGATAGGCCTACGAGTCTTTTCAAATACATTGTTTTGAATTTCTTAATAAGCAGTAAAAGAAGATAACTAACACTTTTGAACTATTAATAGTTGGAGACCAGTGGCTTATATTATCAAATGAATTACAACATATATGACAACAAGAATGGATGACAACAAAATTATGTTTTTTGCTTAAAATTAATTTATTCATAAATGAAAGTTTAACTTAAAATAAAATATAAATTTTTTTATAAAAAAATTTAGGTTTTCGATATAATCTGAAAATTTATTTATATTCTCTGATCACATTAAATACCTATTTAGCTAATGTGTAAAACAATAAAACTTTTTATTTCTAATAAAATGATCAAAAATCTGATTCTTGGTTTACGCCAAACACAAAGAACAAACACTTTGCACGTAATCATATATACAGTATTTAAATATATATACTGTATATAAACTTAAGAGTTCTGTAAACATAAAAATTAGTGATTGGAGTTAAATGAAAAATAAAACATAACGTTAATTGTTAAGTGAGTTTAAGAGTGTAAATCATAAAAGTTAAATAAAAAATAGTTATGAACTTCAAAAACAATTATCGAATAAATAATATTGGGAGTAAGTCATACGAAGTGGTAGTTATCTCAATAAATCCTATTCCCATATGACTACTATTTTTTAATGCTCGACAAAAATAAAGAGTTTTAACTTAAAGCTATAAATTAAGCTAAAACTGCAATCGAATCGCAAAACCAGAATAAATTTAAAAAATGAATAAATAAAGTTCTATTTTTATTTATAAATAATTTTAATTTAGACTCATCTATCTTTGAATTAATTAAGTCAAAAAAATTAATTAATCTAGTTTTATTTAATGTCATAATAATGATAAAATCTAATTTAGATATTAAATAATAAAAATATAATTGTTTTGTTTAAAAAACAACGAAATTAATTCATTAAAATATTAAATAAATATATTATATACATGTACTGTGCGCTAAAAAAATATTCTTGTTTGTCGTTAGAAATTCTGTGGTTAGGCTTTATTTTTATTGCAAATTTATAAATCAATGATCTATAGCGGAGTAGCCCTTTTATCGACTTCTATTTTCCCCTTTTACAATAAACTAATGTACTAGCTGGGTGAACCTTTACTACTGTATACTTAGTTAAAATGATAATTCATAAAATTCATGTCAAATGAAACATAATTTTTAAACTTTATTTTACATTTATGATATTGACATTTAGATTTGGCCACATCTCATAGTGCAAAAGAG
>JAQFXP010002638.1:0-14522 GCA_034693685.1 Belba bartosi | reverse complement strand
ATCTGTAAATGTATTTTGAGTTAAGATATTCTTAGGGAACCGCTACTAAACTTATTATCGAAAAAAAATCTTCATGAAAATGACAACTTTCCCATCATTTCCTGAAGATAAAATTAATATCATTTGATTCAGTTTTTCAGTCTTTACATGACCTGATGTTAAAATCTCGTCTCATTTTAACCCCAAAAGATCTAAATAAGATTTTTCAAATTGCCTATTCTATTAACATTAGAGGGTTCTAAAATTTTTTGCTCCCTATTTCTCGACGGATACCTCCTTTATTATTTAATAAGTGTTGCAAAGCATAATTTTGAAAAATAAAACTAAAAACTACTCAAGCATAAAGCATAAATAATATTTCAATACTTACAAGTTTATTTAGATATTATTCAAGCAAACAAAAAATAAGCAAAATCTTATCTTGTTGTTTTTTAAATTAAGCAATAAATTAAAATACAAAAATTATATAAATTGCAAAATAAATACTACAAAAAAACAAATTCAAATTATAATTTCAAAAATTACTAAAAAAAAGTATAAATTTAAAGTAAAAACGTTTTTGGATATCAAATTCTAACCCGATAGAGTTTTAGATAGTAAGTTAGTGTTGAAATTAGTGATAAAATGCTTTAAAATTAATGACTACGTCCGGTGCTCAAGAGGATAACCCTTTTAGTCAACTATTTATATGCAGAGACGATAAAATATAATCAAAGAAAACCCAAACTATTCTTCAAACGACCAATGCGTCCATTATAACAATTATGACATTATTGTTATATTGCTTTTTAAGTGATTAAATGTAACTTAATCACTTAATTAACATTTTTAAATTTTTATATATGTTAAAATATTAACAAGTTTTATTTTATTGTTATATATATATTTAATTTATAAATTTATTATATTTTAATCAAACTTACAAAATAAATTTTGAAACTTGATGAAATAAATATTATTCAGAGATTGAAAAGGCCATGCCAATCCAAAGAGGAAGGATTATGGGAGAGATGTTTTCAAAAACGCTAAAAATTCTATATATTTATGATAAAATTTTACCAAATTTAAATGGATTTAAACTAAACCTAATTAACTGAATTTAAAAAGAGATTTAACCCCAATTTAGGGAAAATTTTCTAATTTTAGTAAAAAACCAAAATATTTTCCCGGCTGCCTTCGGCGGCAGTCAAAAAGTCGAGGGAATACCAAATGCTATAAAGAATAAATCCAAAATTTTAAAATTAGGGGGATTTTTGTTTTATCAGCCCTTCTCGATCCCTGATATTATTTATTTATAGTGTCTTTTTAATTAAATTATTTTTATTTTATCCTTATTCACATTAAAACATTAATTATTTTATGAAAGGAAGGATTACCCAAAAATTCTTCCTAATTTTAAAATTTAAAATTTATACTCTTAGCATTTTGCCAAGAAAAATTACTTCTTTTCTAATTTGTCAACCCTCAATTTTTTAAATAGTTTTATTTCTAAGATTTAGCATTTTTATAAATTGGTGTTAAATCCGGTTAAATTTATTTAATTTAACTAAATTTCATTTAAATACGGTTTAAATGCAGTTAAATTAAATTAAATTGCTTATAAAATTAAGTAATTTTAGGATTTTTTAGCGTTTTTGGGAAAAATCCTTCCCTGGTTTCATAGGTTTTTAAACAAAATTTTAAAAAATCCTATTCTAATTCCTCTGGATTGGCTGACTTTTTAATCTATAATTCTAATAAACGTTTTTATTAAAATTTAAAAGATATTACTCAATTGAAAAATTAAACTGTAGTATAAATACTGTTTTTCAACAATTAAGAGTAAATTTAATATTAAAAATATAAAATTAAAATTAGACAAATTGACTAAATAACAAAGACTCAGTTACAATTTTAAGTTTATCCTGGCTAATTATTGCCAAACTTTCTCATATATTATGTGTAAAAGTTTTAGAAACCTAAGTTTTATTTATTTATTGTTTCTTAAAAAATTTATTTAAAAATTTGTTAAAGACAAATTTGTTTCTAGAAACTTATTTATTTATTTATATTAATTTTGTTTAAAAGCAATATTTCTATTAATATAATCTATTTTAACAAATAATTTAATTTTTTAAACAATACTGTTACCAGGGGATTAACCAAAACTGCTTTGATTTTGAAAATTGACATTTATTCCCTTTAAGAGTTAATCCACAAAATGGAATCTACAATTTGAGGCTAAATTTTTTAAATTTTATAATTAAAATTAGAACAAATTTTCTAAATTAGCGTTTTATCCGGATTTTAGATAAATAAAAAATCCGTTTCTTAGTAATTCCTAGATTTTTGGCTAAATTTTTTAGAAAAATTCCTTTCCTATCTCCCTTGAATCAGCCGACCTTCTAAAGCTCAGGTTTAAATTGAGTTAAATTGGATTAAATTGCAAATTTTTTTTAAATCTTAACCATTTTAACTCATATCTATACCCTTTCTCTGATCCGGTCGACTTTGATTATATTTTATTACAAATTAATCGATTAAAATATTTTATATAAAAATTTTAACCTAATGTTATCATTTGCAATGACGTAAATAAAAATATAAAATATATTTTGTCTTGCAAACAAATTAATTATTAGAGACTAAAAATATTTTAGATTATTCTAACTAAAATAATTATATAAGGATTAAAAACTTTAAAACAATATTTATTTTTGTTTAAAATTTAGTTATTCTTTACTCAAATAACAATAAATTATTTCTAAATAATTAGATTTTATATTGTTTCATATATAAATTTAAAAAATAAAATAAATTTAAAAAAACTAGCATATTCAAGTTATTTTTGAAAACTTTATTAATAATTAAAGTTAATAAAAATACAAGACAATATACATGTATATAAAGTAGCAAAAACTTATTTCTAACGTCGTATTAAACTTAATTAATTATCTTATTGTTTTTAATAGTAGATATAAAATTGTAGCAAAAATTTTCAACTTTACAACAAAAAACAAACAAGCACTTCAATATATTACAAAACTCTAGTTTTTCCATAATTATTACATAAAATTTAAATGAATAAAACCCAAAATGTTAAAATAATTATTTTTTTATTGGCAAGATAATTTTTTTTCTTTTAACAAAATAAGTAAATTAAAATGTTTGCAAAATTTAAACTTTATTTAAAACAATATACTGTACTTTTGATTATATTAATAATTTATATTTTATGCATGCTATATTTGTTTTATAATCTCTTATATCTAAATATTGAGTTTTTGAGGTTTTGTTTTTATAGTATTGTCTAACTGTTTAACGACAAACATAAATCCATATTTAACTGCAATATAAAACCCATATATTAAGGGTGAGAGGGATAGAACCAGAGTGAGAGTGAGTGAGTGAGTGAGTGAGTGAGAGAGAGAGGGAGAGAGAGAGCAGGAGAGAGAGGGAGAGAGAGAGAGACCTTTAGTAAACCTTTAGTAAACATCTGGAAATAGTTAATAAAAAGCCTTAAAAGAGTTACCAATAATAGGAACTGTTGTCTGCATTGTATGTTTGGGTCAAACGACACACTCCTCATCAGCTCTTTTCCATCTACTCGTGCCGTACATACATACATACAAACCTCACTCCTCATTCACTAGACCGACCCCAACCTTATTAGCCATTAGTTAACCACAATTTAAAACAAGAAGTGACACAAAAATCTACTCACAATTAATCATCCGTTTGAATGAATGAGTTTAGCGAACAGTGAGACTCAGTATTAGACAAAACTCTAATCGTCTGTTAATTTTAGATTCAGTTATTCAGACACTGATAGTCTGTATATGTTTTTGCCTCTAAATAATCAATCGTTACGTAAATTAATTTACTCCTGACTTCTGTCTTAACTATTTTTATCAGATAATAGTCTTTTTTGTTTTTTTTATTCAGTTTTTATTTTTATATTTCTTTATTAGCTATTAATACAAAATATGTATTTTTAGACTAAATCAAAATTAATTTATTCGATAAATTATTTTATTTAATTTTAACTTTACTTTTCAAATATTATCTAGGGAATATCTGGATTTCTTCTATACATTCTGTATAAATTTTGTATCTGGATTAAAATACCACATGTAAAGTTTAATTGAACAATTTGTTTTAATATTACTGCTCTATTTAGAAAACACTAAATGTTGCTTGATTATAATTTTTAATAAAAAAGAATATCATGTTTAAGTTTCAAATTTAAAATAATCAAAACAACTATTCAATAGCCATTAGACAGTATATTACTATTTCTTATATTATTATCCTTTGTAAAATAAATATGATTTGAAAAAACATAAAATATATACATTAAAAAACCTACAAATACAGTCAAACCTCTGACAAAGTTAAACCATTATTTAAAAAATAAAAAAACATATTTAAAAAATATATTTAAAACAAAAATTAATTTCCTAATTAATTAACCAAAGCTTTCAATGAAACCAATATTTGCAAACAAATCGAAACAAATTAACGCAATTTTTCCGCTCATTCGCAACGGATGTGTTGTTGAGGAGACGACCGGTTAATAGATAATCGGCGAAAGTGTGCGCTCTCTGTCTGTGTCTGCGGTGAGCGTCGAGAACAGCCCTCCGGAGACTCGTCACCAAAAGCTCAGCTCTGGTTATATGACGTATGGATTGTTTGGCGCAAATGACGCTCAGACTGACTGACTCTAGAGTCAGAGAAACAGAACGCTATCGATGTGTGAAAAGCCTTAACCGACTCTACAATCAATTCAATCGTTTGCTGTTTGGGTTTGGAATGGCTTTCGATTGCTTTGAAATGTTTGGTATTCGTATAGAAATGGGTTTGGGTTTGGATTGGGATTGGAATTGGGAATGGGATTGCTATGAAAATAGTTTAGGCATTAGAGTTGAAATAGAAGTCTAGCAACTGTTTGACTCTTCATTTTAGTACTGTATGCTATACTCACTACTTACAGTCCAGAGAAACAGAGCTACGGGAGACAGCAGGCTAACCATTAAATTGATAAAGTCACTGATAGAGTGAGTGAGTGGGGAATGCCAGTGCAGGGGAGGACAGAGAGAAGAAGAGAGAGAGAGCAGGAGAGAGAGCAGGAGAGAGAGAGAGAGAGAGAGAGAGAGAGAGAGAGAGAGATAACTTTAAGAGACAGACATAGTTTATAACTGGAGAGTGAGAGAGCATAGCATCAGAGTATTGGGAAACGAGACGGCAGTTCGCGATATAAACTATTCGCCAAAAATATTTTTCTTTAGTGCACAGAAAAAATGACTTTGACTTTCAATATAGCAGTGATTATAAACATAGTATTCGTTAGTATTTTTCTATTTTCTCTAAGTATTGGTTCAGTTTGTCTGTCGCGCGACTCAACCGATACATACCATTAAAATACCTGATTCTCAGTTTCGACGACTATTCGATCACAAGTTATGCACTTTTTTCGTTTATCCGTCTGTTTCGTAAGTCTTTTCTTGTTTCTTTTTCCCTGTTTAATTATTTAAAATTAATTATATAATTTTGTTAAATATTTGTTTTGTATTTTTAATTTTATTTATAATTTTATATATAGTTTATCCTTTTTTAGCATGCTTGTTTTAAATTTTTAAGTTAGTTTTAGCTTGTAGAGTACAATTGTCTACTTAAAAAATTTTAATATTTTTATTACTGTATAATAATAACACTTATTACTCACTAACATAAAAGCTGTACTAGGCCGGTTTTTTGTTAAATATAAAAATCCCAAATTAATTTGTTTACTATTTATATTAATTATTAAGTTTATTTTATGTACATTTTAACATTTAACCATGTGAGTAATAATTGCATTATAATAAAAATATTAAAGATGCTTAAGTAAACAAGTGTACTGTTTTAATTGTGCTAGCTGAGTTAAGAATAAAAATTTTTGAAATATAAAATATATCTAAAAATTTAAATAAAATTTAAATCCGGCTGACAAAACCTAAATGTTAAAATTTCAAAAATGTTTTTTTTGTTTATATTTATTTTTATGTTTTATTATTTTTTCATTTGGATATTTTAATTCAATATAATCAAAAAATCAATTATTTTTTATGATTTGTTAAATAAATTTAATGTTTATTGAATTAAAAAAATAATTTTGATTTAAGTTTTAATTTAGAAGTAAAATAAAGAATTAAAGAGAAAAAAAATTATTTTTAAGTAATTTATTACATGTTTTACAACTTTGAAATTCAATTACAAATTTTATTTCTCAAACATTACATCAAATGCTTTAAAATCGCTTTTCATTCAACCGAATCCTTATTATAAGTATTGAATATCCTTATTAAATTTATTTTCAGATTTAGTATTCATTTTTTTTAAACAAAACATAAAATATAAAACTTTGGGAAAAATAAAAAACAAATTATTAAAAAAAATTTCAAATTTCTAGTATTTGGCAAAAAATGAAGAAAAAAAACTTTAAGAAAAAGAAACCAAAAAATATTGGATTCGAATTCAATGATAAAAAGAAGAGAAAAGGAGAAAAAATTGAAGAAAAAAAACATTTTTATAAACATTTAAATTTTGGGAATTCATGTCACGACACATAAGTAGCAAAAGTTCTTTTCCCACACCATTGCTGAGGAGGAATAAGTTGGCGATTATCTGTCAGATGTGACCCAAACCATCATTCTTTTGGTCGACACATGTGAGTGATATTTTTGATTGAAATTTATTTATTTGTTTTTTTTAGTTTTAATTTATTTATTAGTTTTTAATTTTGATTTATTTATTAGATTTTAATTTTGATTGAATAGCCTTTGAATTATTGATGAGATTTTTTTGCAAGTTTTTAAAACTGTTTATTAATTATTGTTATTTTACAGTTATATCGATTGACAGTTTAGTTGTGATTTTAAAATTAAATATAAATTAGTTTTGAAGTTATATCAACTGACTCTTTGGTTTTGATTGAATATAAATTTAAAATTTTTCAATAAATTTATTTTATTTAAAAAATTTATATTATTCAAGATTTCAAAGTTGTTAAAAAAGAATTTTTAATTAGCTTGTTAACTATTTGTTGTTCAATACGAAATTAATATCTAGCAAGTGTTATATTAGCATAAAATTAAAATCTAATCAAATTTGATTGATTAATTGAATATAATTAGTTGCACTTTATAATTTCTAATTACAAATGATTTAAATTTGAATATTTTAAAAACAAAATGTAAAATTGAAACAAATATTTTCGAAACATTTATTTATTTATAAAAACAAAAACTAACAGTTAAACTTAACCTCAATTAAAATTTAACATAATCTATTCTAACTGCTTAATATTTTTGCATAAGTTATTATGCTGATACAAAAACCTAACTTTTTCAATTATAAAAATTTTTAAATTATTTTCCAAAAATTATTTTAAAAATAAACTAAAACTTAAAAAAAATTCGAATTTTTGAGGTGACACTCAATTACGGTGTGTTTTCTCACAACAATTTGTATGACTAGAGTTTGCAACGCATTTACGCAGACAATGATATCGCTATAAATTATAAGCTAGGAAAAACAAAAATTATAGACATTTTCCTACTGTCAGAAATTTAAAACCAAATATTTATTCGATTGAATGCAAACAAAATTTAAAGCAAAAAACATTGAATAAAATGAATATAAATATTAGAATCGATTTAATGCCGACTATTATCTCGTCATATATTTAAAGTGGACTAACCTTTCGAAACAGTTGTTAACCACAAGACGTTTGCATTCAATGTGTAATTTGCTGTTTAAGACATTTTTTGTGGTTTTCGAGGGACCAGGGAAGCGCCAAATAAGGGGGATATAGATCGAGAGCTGGTTGTTGAGCTCCGGGGGTACACCATATATAGCAATCGTTATTAAAATTTCTTTGACATACAGTAAATACAAGTTTCAAACCGATTGCCGATTGACTCGATTGACAACTGGTTTTTCAAATGAGTTATAACTTTAGATAATTTATTTTGGTATATCCTTGTTACTTTAATAATTGAATTGCAGTTTTTTGCAAAGATATTTGCAATTTTGTATTTGTGAGTTAGTAAACAAATTTAAATGACTAGGGTAAAATACGGTATACAGATGTACCGTTGTATTAAATTGCAGTTGAGTTTGATTTATTTTGTTCTAGCTACTTTGAACGTTTAAGTACATATACTAATTAAATTGTGTATGCATACAAATAAATAACAAATTAGTTTTAAAATATATTTACGAAAACTAATTAGCTAGTTGCAAAATCTTAACAACTTATAAATTATTTAAATTGATTGTTTAAGACTATAATGTTAATTTTAGAAATTAAAGCTAAAATTTGTTATACTATTTATGCTACATATTTGCGACCAATTAATTTGAGTTCGACTGTAGTGTTCGTGTTGTACAGTATGACAGACAGACTGACTATATTTGTCGAAACGGAATGATTGTCTGTTTCCAAGTGTTTTAATCTCACCAATCATTTCAACGATTTCTCATTCGGCCCTAACCTTGAATTTCGTTTCGATCTATTCTTCACTTATATTCCGTTTCGTATTTTATTTCTATGTATTAATAGTTTATAACTTTTATTCTATATATCAATGTCTGTCTATAAGGCAGATATCTATTGATAAGCGATAGGTCTATTCTATTAGCTCCGATAGTCCCCCTATTGTGCACTGTATTATAGCGCTGACAAAAAAGGACTTTTTATTTGCTTTTGACTAAAGTTGCAAAATTTACATATTAATTTGTCAGTATTAAAGTTAGCTGACAAAATTATTATTTAGTTTATAAATTATATATATTTCTTAAATTATGTATTTCAAATATAATGAATTAAGTTGTAATTAATATATTTTGTTAGATATTAATATTTTTTGAAACTATCAATATTTAAATAAATATTATATTCACAACAAAAAATTATGTTAACTTTATTTATCGTATATTAAAATTATTTAAAGAAAAAAATATATATAAATATTTGTAAGTTAAAATTTTACAAGATATTTGTAAAATTTAACAACCCTATTCATTGTAGAATTTTCCGATAGCAAGACTAAATTGAATGAATAATATGTTTGTGTTGTATGTATTGCGACAGAATTAATGGACTTTTAAAAAATCTTTTTAACGTCTTTTTTATAGCAAAAAATTTATTAAACATTTTTTACGTCTATTTTATTGCTCAATATTTTACCTATTTTTTGTACTAATTTACTTTACTTTACAATATTTTAGATAATATTTAATATATATTTTTTATAACCAAAAAACATTTTCCCTCTTTTTGCCAATTTTTGTTGCGGTCTTTGAGAGAATAGACTGACTATTGTGTGATTTGAAGGCAATTCTAGTGTAAATCCAATTATATTTTTTACGATTTTTTTATATTTATTTGATTTTTTAAACTACACAACGGTTTGTGCGCACCTGTGGTTAGGAATAAAATTTTTTTGTCTATCAAACCATATGTTTGGTATTGAAGAAAAATTGATAGAAAAAAGTTTTTACTAAAGAATATGTTTTGAATATAATATGATTTATGTGAATATTATTTGAATCGCATTGAATCGCATCCAATATATCATACAATTACCTCAAATGGCTATTAGTTTTATAAACAGTATTTTTATATATTATGCACAAAATTCAACGAACTTTTAATGAGTAGTTAGTGTTGTAAACCTCAATAAATGTCAAATAAATTAAAATTTAAGTTCTTTTTATTTTGACAAATATTTGCATAAATAAACTCAAACTATAATTTAGATTAGAGTAAGCGTATCAATGATTTCTTAATGCATTGTTAATTTTATAATAAATTATTTTTGTTAAATAATTTGAATATTTTTTGCATAAACTTTTAGTTTTAACACTTTTTCGAAATTAGATTAAACAACAAAAAAAGAGATAAGTTTTGAAAATTTGTTTGAATTTATTTGTATAGATTTTAAACTATTTATTTGTTAATTATACTCTTTAAGTACTCAATACTATCATCTTGTTAAATTTTGCATAAAATATATTTTAGTTTGCTTACATTAAAATACTCTGTTGTAATCAGATAAAAAGGAAGAAAATAATTTAATTATTATGCTATTAACATCTTTAATTTTCAAACATAATTATCTTGCTAATTTTTGCATATAATTATTAACATTATTTTATTATTTTTTAATCAGATAAAAAGGTTTATTTGCTGACTTGTTAATGGAATTTTTTAGACAGTTTATTATTGGAAATTTAGCCTGTTAAATAATGCATTGACAAATATTTTAATTTGCACTACTCTAATACCATTTTAATCAGATTAAACATAAAAACATTAGAAATTTATTTAAAAATTTTTATGTATTTTCAAATTACGGTATTAGTAAATATTCAAAGCTAGTAACTTGTTAACTTTGCATTTAGTGAGCCTTAAATGCAAAAATATTTTCATATTTTAGCCAAATGTTGTATATACTGTATTTAGTTGCAGTTTAATATAAATAAACTAATAAAAAAATTATTTTGTTAAATTAAATATTTTAAAAAGTTTTAATACAGGTATTAATATAAAAATTTAATAATAATATTTAATAAATTTAATTAAAAGCTGGCAAAAAATATATTATATTTTGCTATTCTATGGAGAAATTATAGTTTATTTAGTTTATAGAGAAAAATATAAAATATGCGCAAAAATAGCATAAATTAAACCCTTATATCAATATATTGTTTGATATGAATGTCAGATCAGTTTCCATTAGATTAACATTTCTAATAAGAATTTTCTGTTTTGTATACAAACTTATAATATCTAAAAAACATTCATTTCGTTTGCTGTCATATATTCATTATATGAGACAAAAGACTAAATTAAATATTTGAACAATTCTTCACTCATTTCTCCCTCTCTCCCCAAAAATATATTCTTGTCTTCTCATCATATTTTGTGTTATTTCTAGTGTCACCTCAAATGTTCTAATTTTAATATTTGTTTAAAATTAATATATGTTTTTAAATTTTAATTGAATTAATTTTAAGTACAAAAATTATTTTTTAAAAATTAAAAATAATAAAATAAATTATTTTAAAGAATTTTAAGGTTAGGTAAAAATTAAAAAATAATAATATCTATATTTTAATAATATTTGTGCTTATTTTTTTAATGAGATTATGTTGTCAAATAAAGTTGATTTTATGAGTAATATTTTAAAAAATAAATTACTATAAAATACTATAAATTAGTAATTTTAAAAACAAATGTTTTAAAATTAATAAGAATTCGAATTTTTGGCATACAGTTGTTTAAGGTGTAATCATAATTCCTTAAATTGAGTCTACATTTGCTTGTCTTCTCTTTAGACAATATGTCTTATCTTGTCGTTTGACAACAATTTCCTTTACAAGTATTGTATTACGAATTACACAAATTTTTATTTAAATATTTATTTCGATAATTAGAAAAAATTTTAAGATTTTTCTAATAAGCTAGCAATTTTTGTGCTGGCTTTTATTTCACTTAAAATTTAACAAGTTTACTTTTTTTGTCAAAAAATGGATTTTTTCTAAACTGGTTTTTAATTACATAAAGAATTTGATATACAGTATACAGTCAGTTTTTTCTAAAAGTGGTCCAAAAATTTTACTATTTTTAAAACGATTTATCTGCAATGATATAGTATTAACAGATAAATTGCTTTAAAAAGTCGTAATATTTTTGGACCATTTTTAGAAAAAACTGACTGTACTTAGGGTTTGTGTTTTTATTGACGTTTTTTAACAATTAATTATTTGATTATATGCTTTACAAAAGAAAAAAATAATTCAATTTTTTATTGTTACTTAAAGCCAAGAATTATTATTTAATCATTTTTTTATTACATAAATTTTGCAATTATCGTAGCTTCTTAAAATAAGCATGACCAAGTTTAACTTAAGAGGTTACAATAAAAATTTAACGGTTGTTAGCTTGTCAAAACCGCTATTTATTTTGCGAAAAATTTTATTATAATCATATTTGCTATCAATTTTACCATAAATTACGCATTTAAAGTGTAAAAAGTATTTAGCTTAATAGGCACTAAAAAATATATATTTGACTTATGAATGTATTTGTGCATTTGTGCATACTCGATTGGTTATCCCTAGTTTGCAAATAACTATTCGCTGATATGATATAATTTTGATTGACTTCGGCTACAGTTTAGTGAACTTTTTCCTCAATGACTAGAATTTATTAAATGATTTTTATTACGAAATATTATATATTAACTAATCTAATGGTTTCTGATTCTGTTGCCAACCGAATGTCTCGATTTGAGTTACTAATCGAAAAAATATTTATAGATTTCAATATAAATACACATTAATTGTTTGGATTGAAAATCGTGAGAAAATTGCTTTCATTTGATTAATAATAGTTAGTTTGACTTGAATTTCACATTTTATGGCATTATTTTTGCAAATAATTCATAGAATTAATATCTTAGTCAACACTATTTTAAACTTATTTGATATATATTTATTCATATTTGAAATTATTAAGTACAGGTTGGTTTAACATTGCTATACTTTTTACAATATATAATCAATATATTAATTATCTGTAATATCTGATATAAAAAAATAAAATTAGAGTCAACTATGGGTTTGAGACCCGGAGTCGGCACTGAAAATTAAGGCATAAAAACGAGAGTGGGATAAAAACTGAGCTATAATTTACATTGACTTCTATTGAAGTTAGGTTTGAAAATTGAGGCATAATTTGCAGAGAAAGACAAACCGATAGTTGAATTGACTTCAGTTTTGTAGAAAACGGATTAAATATGAATTTAACTGTCATTAGTTTGCTATACAAAAACTGTATTCATTTTAATAAATTGAAAATAAAATTAATTAAACCAAAAGTCTTAATACTGTAATTATTTTCTAAATAAATTTTTTATTAATATCTAAACGCGATTCGAGACGTTCTACATTTAAAAAAAATTAACTAGTTACTTTTTCCAAACATATTATTACTGATTTTTAAAAATATTATAAAATATTTTTTGACAAATTGTCGATAAATTTTGAAAATATAAATTTTTGGCAATTTTTTATATTGCGTTTAAAACTAGTTATTAGTATAAAAAAAGTCTTAATCTTAAAGATATAAAAAAATATTCTAACATGTAATCAAAAATTAATTTTATGTTTATTTATTTAATAAAACATTTTTAAAGAGTATTATTTCAATTAAATTAAATTTAAATCCAATTTTATGACTATTTTTTAGATAGAAAGTTTAATTAAACAAATATTATCAAAATTAAGTTTAATTTATTTTTTGTTAAACTAGTTTGTTAAAATAACAAACATTATATAAATCAGACTTATTGTATCAAGTTAATTGAAATAACAATAAGAAAAACAAACAAAATAAAACACTTGAAACGGAAACAAATATTTCACTCATTAAACATCAAATTGTTTTATATGACATTAAAGGCTTGTTATGATTCATAACTTATGAATGAATTGGCTGTAAAAATATTTTTACTATTTTTTATTATTTTTCGCTATTATTTGTTTTATTCACAATTGTTAATAAATCACTGTTTGTTGTGAAATATTTTTTGAAGTTTGCAAAATATTTTCGTTTAATTATTTATTTTGTATTTATTATATTAATTTCCAATTTTTTAATATAATTATTTAAATAAGAAATCAGTTTTTAAATATAAAAATTTCTAATTAATTAATATATTTTGTTACAAAATAAGATATATAAAAGCAAGTTGACAAAATAAACAAACAAAATTTAACCAAAAAAAATAAATCTTTAAATAAATAAACAAATATTTGACTAAAAATAAACTTAAAAAATAAAATCTCAAATAAGAAAATGTGTTATAAAAAGTCAGACATTTATAGTAAAATATTTCTATCTTTAGAACTCTTTTGTTGGAAAAAACACTATTTTATTTGAAAACCACTTTTTTATGGTTAGATTTATATTTATTTTGTTGAGTCTATTATTAAAGTTATACAAATGTGTATATATTTATAGGTATATAATAAAAGACAAAAGTGTGCAATGCTCAATTTTGTTATTTTATATTTACTTATACCAAATTTGTAGTTAAATTTAAAATATAATTTATTTTGTATTAATGTATCTAATATTTTAATGCCAATAAATTAAACTAGCCATTACAGCTAAATTGAATCTCTTAAAATAGAAACAGAAAATATTTCCAAAGTTTAGATAAAAAGAATTTTTTAATTATTTGTAATTTTAATAAAAATTTAGATATGAATATTTTGCAAACATTATCTTATTATATTGTTATTTGATTTAATTAATTCTAATTGGAGCTTTGTTGTTTGTTAAAATTAATTAGATTTAACTTTAACTTAACAAGAATATTTTTAAAATATACATTTATTATTTAAATATATTGTACTGTTATCCAGATTCAGAAAGGGTCTCGAATTTTTATATTAAATAAAATTTTATGAAAGGATAGCTTGTATAT
>JAQFXP010002637.1:0-14525 GCA_034693685.1 Belba bartosi | reverse complement strand
TAAGAGATATAGTTCTATATTAATCTTAAATAAATTTTTTGGCCAATTAAATATATTTTAAGTAAATTAATTTTAAAATTTTTATATATAATTTTATTATTAAAAATTTATAAATTTTTATTATTAACTTATATTTATTTTTTAAATTTTAAAATATACATTTTGTGTAAAATATAGAATAAATAATATTTGTAATAAAAATTATTTTTGTAATTATTAAAATTTAATAGTTATTTAATAAAAACTAAATCTAGTCCTCCCGACTAAAACTCTCCCCCGGCCCAACACTCTGTTTTAAATAGCACTACCAAAGGCGCGCTGCCTTTGGTAGTGCCAATGCAACGCTAGCGCTGCAGCGGGCGCTCTGTGCTATAGCTATATAGCATATGCAATAGCTATGACACCCCCTTGCACCTAGTGCAAGGGCTGGCATAACTGCTGTATATGCTAGATAGCATTTCTTATACAATTAGCTATAAGCTTTCCCGGATCTGACCCTCTAGCTCCTGAGGGCCTTCATATAAAATAAATGAATTAATTAAAATATATTATAATTTAATGAATTATTATTAAACAATGTGCAAATTTTAATTATTCAATAAAATATTTTATAAAAATTTTACTTATAATTAATAAAAAATTAATTTATAAAAAAAGTTAATTAAAAAAAGTTAATTAAAATATAAAATTAATATTAAAATGATTTAATTATGTGTAAATTATGCAAATTATTAATTAATTAAAAGTATTAATTAGTACAGTAATGTGACAGCTATCAATCAAAAGTGACAGCTGTCAATCAAAATTCTCGTCTAGGAGGGTACTATGACTACTGCACTGTAGTTGGCATTGTGGGTGGCACTGTGGGTGGCACTGTAGTTGGCATTGTAGTTGGCATTGGACATTCCTCTTTTTTAATACAAATTTTAGTTTTTGCATCTCTCCGAATGTAACCAGGTTTACATACACATCCATTTTTGCAATTTTTTTGACATGGTGAATTTATTTGTTTATTGCAATAAGGCTCACAATTATTGTAACAGTTACTAAAGATTTCAATCTTCTTGCATTCTAAAAATAAAATAAATATTAAATTTTGTTTTAAATCTATTTTAACAAAAAGAAAACCATGATGTTTTTCTTTTACTAATTAATTAATAAAAGTAAAAATATTGATTTGCTGTTATATTATTAGTATTATGTATTGGCATTTTTATATTTTTTTTAGATAAATTAATAATTAATAAAAATTTTGCTAATTAAAAATTAAATCCCTATTTATTTTATTAATATTTTAAAATTAAACAGTAATATTTAGTGTTTAATTTGTAAAACAATTTTAATTTTAACCAGGCAAATATTTTAAATTATTTAATAATATAAAATATGATTAGTTTAAATTTCTTTAAATTTAAAATTTAATTTTTTACAATTTAAAAGTTTTTAGTTAAAAAATAAGCTTAATTTGTTATTTACAAATTATATTTATTAAAAAAATTAAACATGTTATATTTTGTTGCGAAAAAGATATTTTTATTGAACATAAGTATATCAATAATTTTGCAAAAGAATAAAATTTATTTAATGCCAAATTTTCTAAACTCGCTAATTATATCGCAAACAAAATTATGAAAAAACATTTTGAACTTAATTATGACAATAAATATATTGAAATGAATAAACAATAAAAAACATTTTTAAAATAATTGAAATAATTTGAATAATTGGTCAAAAATTTTAATATAATATGTTCCAAATCCTAATAAGAGGACACAAGACAAAGATTGATTCCTCAGTGGACAGGGGTGTCTGATCTGTTGTTAATTAATAATTTTTTAATCATTAATAAGTATTCTATAGTTTAAAAAATTTTTGTTTAATTCGATTAATTGGAAATTAATTTAAAATGATTTTTAAAAAATTCAACATTTTTCTCCCCAAACTAAATATTATAATCTAAATTACTGTGACATCAAAAATGAGATAAAAAAAATAAGACAAATCTTTAGCCATATTGTAAAATTAAAAATTCTAAATCTAAAAATCATGTTGAAAACATAAAAATTAAAATTTAAAAAAAAATATTATTTTGCAAAGTTGTAATAGTTAAACAAAAATTGGCCCAAGACACAACCAATCAGTTTAAATATATATATAAATTATATATATATATTGTAAAAAATTTATCTGCACTTGCTTGGACATTCCTCTTGTTTGATACAAATTTTATCATCTTCATTTTTCCAAATGTAACCCGGTTTACATACACAACCAGACTTGCAAATTTTTGCACATGGTACATTTATTGGTTTGTTGCAATAAGGCTGACAAATAGAAGCACATTTATTATAAACTTCATTTTTATTATCAGAACAATCTATAAATCAAAAATAAAATAATTATTAAATTTTGCTTAAAATATAATTTAACAAAATATACCTTCAGGACAATCATTTGAAATACCTGTCTTTAGTAATGATAAAAACATAAAAATTAAGATAATTTTCATTTTTATTAATTTTAATACTATTATTCAAATATTAGTGATATTATTCAGCTGTAATTTTATTTAAAATGAATGAAATCAATGTTTAATGTATTTATATTTTGCATATATTACAAATAAAGTTTATATGCTTTTTAAACATGTAAACCTTTTATTAATGGTAAATCATAATTTAAAATTTACCAATCGTGATGTTTTGTACTGCACATACTAAATAACTGTAAATATTATATCTAATTTAACATATATTTTGCTAAATATTATTATTTAATAATTTTTAAAATATTGTATAAAATCTAAATCTAATAATATTTATTTTAATGAATATTTTTGCTATTAATTTTTAAATTTAATATAATTACCGGGCTAATATTTATTTATTAAAATATAATTTTATTTTAAAGTAAAATATGTTTTTATAAATAATTAATTTTTTAATACTTTATTTAAGATAAGATAAACTTGGGTAATTTTATTTTTAAAAATAAAATTCAATTACTTAAAAGTTGCATATTATTTTCAAAATTACAATGTATATATTTGATATTACATTACAAATAATTTTAAAAAATTAAAATTTTACATAGAATTTAGTAATTTTATTTTACATGTACATTTATTTAATAAACAAAATAATCATGTTTATGTTTCTATTTTTTATTACTTTAATATAGATATTCAAAATATATAAAAAATTAATAAGTTTATCATTTTCAAAATATTTATTAGAATGTTAAATTTAAAAAAATAACTTGTTTATTTTTTTCTATAAATTAAAAAAACTAAAATTTATATTTAAAATTTAACTGGATTCAAATTAAAATTTACTTAATAAATGTGTATACGTTATATAAATTAAAAATATAAAGAAAAATAAGTTAATTCTTTTAAATTAATAAAGTTAATAAACAATATTATTGCAAATTATTAAAATGTAAAACTTTTACGTATATGTAATATATAATTTATAATATGTAACTTGATATTTTTAATTTTTATATAGTTTATTTTTTTTATGTTATATACATGTTAAAATTTTATTTGACGAAGTAATATATCCGGGAAATTGAGTAAAAATAAATTACATTAAACTTATAATAAATTTGTTTAATGTAAATGTTAAAATAGTATATGTTAAAAGCATTAAATAAAGCAAACAATGCTAAAAAATAATATTAAAATAATTTTGTTGATATTTATTCTATTTGTTTTTAAGAATCAATTAATTAATACAGGTTACCTTGATCCTAAATTAAATGATTTAGTCGAGGATAAATTTGGCCGAGTACTAATAAGAAATAAACGTGGCTTTGGTTGCCGAGGACCATTATTAAGCAACAATAATGAATGCAGTCAACATTGTAAAAGGAACAAGGTATTTTTTAAAAAAAAATTTTAAATACAGTTATTTTTAAAATAATTATTTTACAGTTTAAAGGAGGATATTGTGATAACAATTCATTTAATTGTCATTGTTATGGCGGATAACGCACACCATGTTTATTATTTAATTTGTTTAAAACTTTATATACACAATTAAAAATTGTGCCTTATAACTTTTTTTTATATATAAATAACTAAAAATTAATTTAGTTATTTAATTGTAAAATTAAAAAATTAAAAAACAATTATTACAAATATAATTTTAATAAATAATCTGTTCATTTTAAAAATGATATAAATAAAAATAAATAATAGATTTTAAGGCGTTACAATATATAATTGCTACATGTGCTCAAGTTAAAAATTTAGTAATATATTGTCACCGTTTGGGGCGGCGGTGACAATGAGTGGCTCTATGAAATGTGGGATCAGCGTATGGGGGCAACGCTGAATAGGTTACGTCCGGTGCGGCAAATGTATGGCCAAATAAAAGACAACAATAAGGGTTTAATAATAATTTTATTGATAACATGTATTAGGTTTTGGTCATACAGTACTACAAGTTAAACCGCGCAATGCCGCTAGCTATGTACACATTTTAATGCTTATCACTCTTTAATACAATAAAAAGCATATGCAAAAATCATTTGATTGATAAGAATTTATGAAAAGTTTTATTTGAATGTTTTTAGATATAATTTAGTTATTTTGATAATTTTAATTAAATTTTGTTAAAATGAGTCAATTAAATAAATATTCAACTGCAGAAAGAGTAGAAATTTATTAAATATTTATAAGTGGCAAAGCTTATGCCTAAACGGCAAATATTTTTGCCGAAAAATACGGACGACGACCTCACCATCGACGGTATTAAGACTGGTTAAGAAATTTAAAACAACCGTAAGTTTAATTACTGTTTTTGAAACATTTAAAACAATTAAAGATTAATTATATTAGTTTTAACCGCAATTGGGGGTTTTTGGCTATAATGTTAATAATATTTTTAATATTTATATTGTTTAAGGATCTGTTTTAGATAAAACACCTTTTAGGGGGACTAAATCGGAGAAATCCCAAAATCTAATATGCAATGTATTGGCTAATTATAAAATAAGCCCGATAAAGTCGCAATCAAAAATGGCCAGACAAGTGGATGTATCGCAACAATATATTAATCAAGTCCTTAAGAAGCACAAAATTTATGGATATTTAATTAAACCTATTTTTGTGCTAAGACCTGAAGATTACGCAAAACAGTTCGCATTTTGCGAATGGTTAGTAATTAAACCCATTTAACAAATTGTCGATAACTATGATTTCATATTTGTTGAGCAATTAGTCGAGAACACAGTGAGAACATACATAACAGGCCCCTCCCGTCACCAGACACTGCGTTACTCTCTTTGTTGAAAACATTCTCTGATTAGACACTAAATCACTAAATCATAGATTCAATCGATTCGATCGATTTGTTTCGAAATTAATTTAAACTTAAACTCAATTCTGATTTCGATTCACTTTCTCTAAAATAACTTACTTTTCGGTCAATGGGTTTCAATAACTTTCCATTCAATTGACATTCAATTTAAATAATTCTCTTAAATAGCTATTAATTCATTAAATTTTAATTTTAAATAATTACTTATTTTTTGTATTTATAATTTTAGGTGTTTGGATAAGATAAACGAAACTCCAAACTTCATCAGTAAAATTTTGCTTTCATTTAATTTATTGCCTTAACTTATACTCTAATAGAAATACATGAAATTCGTTGATTAATAATACATGAAAACCGTTAGGAGGCCAAACCGACTAGTCGCAGTGTTTTTGTGCTCTATTAATTGTTATTATATTTTGTTTTTAATTAATTTTTATTATGTATTTGTATTGATTTCGGTAAAACTACATCAGAGACTATAATTCTACTGAAATCTTTAAGATTTTATAAATAAGTGACCGGATCAGTGCTCTTTGAAGAACGAATCAATTGCGTCCGGGACGCAACTTGTTATACACTCACAAACAAATAGCATCAACAGCATCAACCGATGTAACTGTGGATACAGATAGCGATGGCGTAAAAAAGTCTAAGACAGTCGTAGCGGATTGTCTCCCGAATTCAATAGATCTAGAGAATCTAACACCTAGGGCTGTTACAGACAGTTTATATTCATGTGTTAAGAATTTAAAGTCTTTAATAACAGACAAGTTTCCAAAGAATAGGCAGGCGGCGATAAGGGCAAATTTGGACAGGTTATCATTGCTGGCCGCTTGTATCGTGAATGACTATGATCCAGATGATGATTGGGACGTAAATATAAATATTAAAAATATAAACAAAGGCGTCCCAGATGTGGGATTCCCGAAAGACAACGCAATAAAAACACCACAAGAGGATATAACAACACAACTACTCGAAGGGATCAGAACTATTATCGATAATCAAAGCCATATTAAAGACGGCGTAGCAGACGTCAAGCGTAACCTAGTCCTCACTAAAGACGTCTCATACGCGAACATAACAAAGACCAAAACTAATGCTTCCGAAACAATAATCATTTCTAAACAACTCATGGCGTCAACACATAAGCCCACATTCTCTTCAGTGGTCAGACCAATTGATGAGAGTATCAGTCAACACAACGTCAGAAAAGACATTTTTAGTGCTATGAAGGAAATTACTCTCACCTGGGGCATCGAGAAGACGGCCAGTTTATCAAACAAAACAATCAGAATGGATTTTGAATGCGAGGAAGATCGAGACAGGACAATAAATGCTATAAACTTGACTAATACAATAAAATCGGAAAAGTCAAGGAAAAAAAATCCATTAGTTATTATTAAACTAGTTTTGAAAGACACACCAAAAGAGAGCATTATTGAGAAAATCATTGAACAAAATGACAACATCAAAATTTATAATAATGAGGCTTCTGGCGTCACTGACGCCGGCATCAAAATCAAAATAATTCGAAACAATAAATGTAATTTCCTTCAGAATTATGTCCTAGAGGTGCCACCGAAACTACGAGCTATTATGTTGTCGGAAAAAATGCTTAGAATTGACCACCAATTAGTACACATAGAAGATTTCTCTCCATTTATGCAGTGCTTCAAATGTTTAGGATTCGGTCACATCTCTAGTAAATGCCAACTAAAAAAAGATATTTGTGCACATTGTGCTGACGAACACGATACCAGACTATGCAGCGTCCGAGACGACAAGAGAAAACTTAAGTGTCATAATTGCCATAAACTGAATATTAAATTCAAGACCAAAGATAAAACAAACCACTCCGCATCATCGGATACCTGTCCACAAGTTTAAAGGATGCGCCGGAGAGTCATTGAATTGACTAACTATACTTCTTAATTATCTTAAATGTCAGCGTCCGAGACGTCAAACTAGATAGCGTATGGGACGTTGAAGTAGACTTTATTAACAATTATTCGACACTAAAACAAAAATATCTAATCTCCTTACTTCCCTTGTGAGGTTCTTGTAATTGCTTAAATTACTTTTGTGTATATATACTCGATGTAACTTTATTGGCATTTTATTTGATATTTTATAACAGTTTTAATCATTCATATTTATCACTTTTATACGTTCACATTTATACCTGTATGCTAACTATATATTTGAACATTGAATAAAGCAGTTATTTTACTTAAAAAAAATAGAAATACATGTAAAAGAATTAAAGTTAATGTGTACATAGCTGGCGGCATTGCGCGGTTTTACTTATAGTACTGTACAGTGAATGTGTGCGCTTTGTTAGAGACAAAGGTTATATGAGGGCACATCAGAAATGAATAGGCGGAAAAGAGAGTGATTGGTCAGTGAGGGAAATCACTGACCGGTGGAGAGTAGAGAAGTGGCGCCAGATGACTTAGCAAAGGGGGCAATGAGCTCGTGGCTTTAATATTATAAAAATATTACTAAAAATTAAAATTCTAAAAGGACGTTTTAGTTTTGACTTGCGATAACTTATTGTCTTTTTTTCGATTAAAATAAATGTTTAATCTCAAGAATAATGACATTATTAAATAATAAATTTGATATTTTTTATGACAGATTGGATTAATCAAAATATCTAATGTGAGCTTTATTTAGGTCAAAAATTTTCAATTAAAAATATCATTTTAATTTTTAATATGTTTCTGGTAACAAATATTTAAATTTTTTAAATTATAACTAGCATTAATTTTTAAAAATTATGATCATAAATTTTTGTTTTTAAAAATAGCCAAGGATTTTTAACTTCTAAAAGTAAAGAAATTACATTTTTAGGTTTTATTACTGTTTAAAATTGTTCCAGGCCATAATTTATAAAAACAAAAATATACTTATCTAATTAAATTTTAATATAATTATTTAAGAAATGTATTATTTTAATATTTAATAAACTAACTAATTTTTGTTAAGAAGATTTTAGCATGCTACAAATTAAGTAGTTGAAATTTAATAAAAATTTTTCAATGTAGCAAAATTTTTTATAAAATTCCATAATTGCATAAAGATTTTTCAGCTTAATATAATACAACATTTTTAATTTAATCAAGAATATGTAAAAAAGTTAGTTTTGATAACTTTTGTATATTAAAATTGTAACATTGAATAATTAATTAATTATATTTATTATTTACAAACTATTAATATTAAGCAATAATATTTTATAATGATTAATTTGAAGCTAATTTTAATAAGGGCTTTAAAATTAAATTTAATTAGAAATTTAAGTATTTACAATATTAATAATTAATTAAAAAAATTAAGATATAATATTTTATGCAAACTTAATCATAATTTTCAAATTAAAATAAAATATTTTAATTTTATTCTGATCATATTTATTTTAACATTTGATTATATAAAATTTATATAAGGACAAAATAATAATCTTAATAACAAACCAGTGATAAAAGCATTGTTGACTTCAGGAAATCTTATTCTTATTATGCAATGCAATGATAGCAATTCGAAAGTAATATGTATTGAAGAATACAAGAGAAGAAAAGTAAAAATTAATATTTTTATTAATTTTTATGCTAATTATTTTAAATCTACTTATTTTAACTATAATATATGTTTATGCAAGTTAAAGTTTTAAAATATAATTTTTATTTTTAGTTTGATATTGGACAGTGCTTGCTCCTCAAATTGTAATTGCTCCAACGATGAAAATTTAGATTAATTTATTACATATTTTTTAATATAATAATTAAGTTTTGTTTGTCAAAATTTAAATTCTTTACAAAATTTTAATAAATGTAATATGTTATAATTTTAAAATAAAATTTGAAAAATTAAATAAAATTAAACTAGTTAACAAAAAAAAAATACATTCAAAATTGATATGATTGTTTGTTTTAGGTTTGATTATTAAATTAAACACAATTTGTGTATAAATGATAATGTGCATTAATTAATTACAAGAAATTTAAACCGAAGCTAATCTTTAATATTAAGACAATTTTTGCTTGGACGCTTTTTTTTAATTTTTGTAGATATAAATACCAAAAATACTAAAGTTTCAAAATAATTTTATTTATTAAACAAAAATATGTTAATAATAATAAAATTAAATGTTTATAATATTCAAATATAAAATGTAATTTCTGACTGAAATAATATTTTAGAATCTAAATATATTATAATAAAATCATAAATTAATATTTAAAAACATATTTTAGGCAAAAAAAATTAATTTTTAAAATTATAAATTGCTTTATATTAAAATTTTAAATTTATCGTGTATGTTTTAAAATACAAGTTGTTTGGTTATGGACAATTATTTTGTTTAACACATCGACCATCTCTAGCACTAACACGCACAAATCCCGGACGACAAAGGCAACCTGGTTGACATTGACGGGTGCAAGCATGAACTTTCCCGTTACAATTGGCTTGACAATGAGCTTGGCAAGGGCTAAAACGCTCACCCTTTGCGCATCCTGAAAATATATTTATTTTTAAAATTATATTTTGCTTTAATTGTAAAAACAAATATTAAAAATAAATTAAATAATACATACTTTGTGCACTTATTTGTGAAACAACCAAGATTGATAATAACAACAAAATTAGCATTGACCTCATTTTTACTAATTGTCTGATTTACATTAAGTTTTGATATAAAAATATTTTTATTTATTAATTGTTTTACTTAATAAATAATTTTATTTATATAGTAATAATAAAGCGACAAAAATTGCATCCGTACAAATTTTAAAATAATTTATAACTAAAAAACAAAAATATAAACAATATGTTTATCTCTTTTCCTTAAAAAGATTTCCGCATGATATTATTTTTGAGATAAATATAAATATGATGATATTTGTATAAATATTAAAAAAAAAATATTTACTTATTATAAATGTGTTTAATGTAATATTTTTTTAAATATTATTTAAACAATAATTTATATAAGAAAATTTTTTGTCTATATTAATTGTTAATTGTAACATTTAATTAAGTAAAACAAAAGCTAATATAAACTCTTTATTAACAATTTTACTAAAACTTTTAAATGCAATAAAATAAAGTGATGCATTAAAATAATTTTAATAAACAAGTTATTGTTAAAATTAAAAATGTTTTTAGTGAGCGATTAAGAGGGTGAATGAGTGAAAAAGATATTATTTAGATAAAGATGTATAAATTAGAAATTGCAATTTATTTTAAAGCCAAACATCTAGAATATGTGTTATTTGTAATAATTTTGATAAGTTATATTAATTATATATAAAATATTAATTAATTAAAATTTACGGTTAATTAATCAGTTGCTAAAACAAACTTTTTCTAAATATAAACAAAAAACAAATTAGAAATAATGGAAAAATCTGAAAAATAAATAAAATATTTAAAAATAAATTTCTTTTGCTTGTTAAACATTTGAAATATAGAATTTCGTCATTATTATTTTAATAATTTTATTAATAATATAAAAACAAATTTGTTTCATGCACAAATTAAAATATATATATATATAACAAATAAATATTTTAATCCTTTTTTATCTTTAGAAATATTTTCACAGAATTATTTTCATATTTAATTTTATTAGTCATATTTGCTAAATTAAACCGGAGCTAAAATAATGAGTTTGCTTAATTAAAATATTGCTAAATCATTTAATTGGATAAAAATAAACAATTATATATTATATTAATTGCATTCATGGATATATTAATAGGTATATTATAAATTACAGTCAGGGATTGTAAAGGAATGGGGGATCAAGCAAATATTCTACTTAATTTTTGAAACTTTGTAATTATTCCTCTTCCTAGGAATTAGTCTTCGAAAAGATACATCCTCGAAGTAGGTAGACAAATATTTTGGTGTTTTTGGCCAAAATTAGAAAATATTCAATAAATTAGTGCTAAATCCGGTTTAAATTCAGTTAATATAAGTAAAATTTTATTTTAAATATATAGGTTTTTGAACTTTTTAAAAACAATTCTATCCTGATCAATCACTTAGGTTTTTAGCCAAAATTTTGAGAAAAATTTCTCCCCTAATCTCCCCTTAGATCGGCCAACCTTCTCGATCTCTGCTTAAAATATAAAATATAGGAATTAAGTTAAATAGTAAAAAAATTTATTGTAGCAAATGATATTTTTTTAATTAAAAAAATTATATTAATTGTTTTATAAACTGTACATAATCCGGTTACATTAAGGTATATAAACTGCAAAAATGTTAACATTAAACATTAAGATTTTTGTATTGAAATAAATCAATGTATAAATTTTAAATTCAAGTTATATTATCAATTGAATACTAATACAATTGAAAACATGAATTCAAGTGTTATTCTATCTCTAATGATAATAATGGCATTGATTTCTACCGCAATGTCTAATCCGATGGTTATTAAATCAGTCAAAGATGGATTGGATGATAAAGTAATTATTCGACAAAAACGTAGCTTCGGTTGTTTTGGGTACGAGTGTAATAAACATTGCAAAAGCAACAGGGTAATAATTTTTATTTTAGTTGTTTTTATATATATTTAATAATAAATGGATTTTATAGATAGTTTATTTTAATATAATTTTTAAAATAAATATTACATTATTGATTTTTTAAAAAATTTAATATTTTGTCAATTTCAGTTTAAAGGTGGCAATTGTAACCTTGGTGGATTTAGATGCAGATGTTATGGCTAATTGTTTAAATGTTTAAACAAATATAAAAGAGAGTCAAATCTGTAATTCAGAGATATTCTCTATATGTTTGCGTAAATTTATTTTAATTAATGATAATATTTATTAGAAAGCAAAATTTTTAATTGAAATTCAGTAGCGGCAATTATTAAAAAATTAATTTTGCAAAATTTTATCTAAATTTTATTAATCATTATGTCAAATAAATTCAACAAGTTAGGTTTTAAATGTTATATATTGTTTGATTTTAAAACAATTTAATTTACCGAAGCGTATATATTGAATAGTCTATAATTGCTAATTTGTATTTTGTATTATTTTACTTATAATTGTTGCTTCAAAAATAAAATTTGTTTTTATTTATTTAACTTTTTTATTTTGCATATAAAAAATGTATAAAAGAATTTTAAATAATTATTAAAATTTGTAATTAAATTTTTTTTAAATATATGTTACTTGTTTATAACTTGTGCTTTAACATACGCTTAATTTGTATAATTTAATAAGCTTATGCGCGCGCAATATACTGTAAAGTCGTTTTATTTTATTGAGGATAACTTTATACAGATTGAAAATTACCCCATTGTCTATCATCCAATATGTGAATCACATTAACCGCATTGTGTTTTTCTCAACTCATATCAATGCGTTTTGTGCAGTACAGAAAATATTATGGGTTTACTGCCAAACGCGTTGTACACAGATCGCGTTTTGCAGTTAAGCCAATAATATTTTCTGTTAAAATAATGTTACAGTAATGCACATAATTGATTAATATGAGTCGAATCAATCTCGAAGCGATTAATGTGACTATCATTTTGGACGATAGAGAATAAGATGATCGTCAATAAAAAAAAATCTTATACTGCGCGCGAAAGCAATAATATAATTATTTATTAATTTAGGCTTATCAATATTAAACAAATAAAACATTTTTAATTTAAAATTAATTTTTAAAATTAAAAATATTTATAAAAAATTATTTCAAATAAAAATGCCAATAATGTTAAAATATTATTTTTTTAAAACTTTATTTAATTTTATATAAAGTTTTAAACATAAATTATTAAGCTATGAAATGACTATTAAATTATTAGTTAATATCTAAAAATTAAATATCAATAATAAAATATTAGCCTTTTTCATCTGTTGTTAAATATAACAATTTATAAATTTAATTAATAATAAAAATATTTAATTTTCAATTTAAAAATGCTTTTTCGTGTTTAAAATAGCAAATATATTTGCTTGCTTGGATTTTACCGAACTTTGTAGTGATTGGAGTTAAGTTCGAATAAAAATATAAATGATAATTATCTTAGACGGAAATAATAGACAACTATAGACAAATCATAATTAAAATAGATGTTCAAATTTATATAAAATTTTGAAAATTTCGATAAAACCTCAATTCTTAAACACATTTAAAAAATGTCTTAAAAACTAAATATTACTTTTATTTTAATAAAAATCAAGTTTCCGATAATGGCAAACTGTAAAAGCAAATGTAAAATAGCAAAATTATATAGTTTAGCTGGCCAGTGATGTAAAAGTATAAGTCTTTAAGTCGTTAGCAAAGTTGGAAACAATAAGATTAAAAAGAATTTAGAATATTATCTTGAGATTCGACTCAAACTATTTGTCAATAAATATTAATCCAATAACAATATTTTATTTTGACCAGACTTAGAAATTATTCATTATAGCTAAGATTCAAAATTGGTTTAAATATCTAAAAACCCAATCCGCTAATTTGTTTCTCAGGACAAATCTATTGAGAAGTTTTTGGTTTTGATTAAAAAATTGTATGAATTATAAATTAATGCACCAAAAAATATCTGTAGTTTCTGAAATTTTTGTAAAAAATATTAGTAAAACTGTTGTTGAAAGCCGTGCAAAGAATCCGCTAAAGAATTTTTTGCAAAAATTTAAACAAATAGATGATAAAGTTGTGTTAACTCTGTTTAAAAGTTAAAATAAAATTTTTATATAATGTATTTTTCTTAATAAAAATATTGTAAAAATTAGTTAAATAGTTTTTTATATATAATAAGTTATTAAATTTTATGCATTTACATCAAAAGCAGTTTTTATTAAAAAATATTATTAAAATACAACATTATGATGTTCATTCTAATGGATCTTTATTGGTATTTTTCCAGCGGGATTAATTATTATGTATTATAGATTTCATCAAAAGACATTTTTTTGCCGTTGGAACTATATTTTTAACAAATTTAATTTTCGATTTATTTAATATCAAAGTTTTGACTTCAATCGAAATTTAGCCATAATTCCAAATTTCAAAAATTAATTTAAACCCCGTCTTCTACTTATTTTCTTATAAATTTTTTTTGAATAATCTACAAAGAATAACTAAGTTTTTAAACTCGGTTTCAAAGTGTGTTCACGAGATTTTTTGTATTTTTTAAATATATTTTTTATATTGCAACGA
>JAQFXP010002636.1:0-14530 GCA_034693685.1 Belba bartosi | reverse complement strand
AGAGAGCAGAGAGAGAGAGAGAGAGAGAGAGAGCAGAGCAGAGCAGAGAGAGAGCAGAGAGAGAGAGAGAGCAGAGAGAGAGAGCAGAGAGAGAGCAGAGAGAGAGCAGAGAGAGCAGAAAGAGAGAGAGAGAGCAGAGAGAGAGAGAGAGAGAGAAAGAAAGAGAGAGAGAGAGAGAGAGAGAGAGAGAGGAAGGGAGGGAGAGAGAGAGAGAGACTGATATTATTTAATATGGAATATAATATTAGAGACATAGAGTATGTAATTAAGTTTTACTTCATGTGTTCCGCTTTCGTGAAATCAAAATTTGATTATTCTTTTGGTGTAATTACGATCGAACATAAATCATAAACAATGAGATACCTGTGCTCTCGCACTACAATGAGATTATTCTGTTGAGCGGATCCAACGCTAATGCCTTCTCTACGCTCAGAGAATACTATTTTATAAACTGTTTAGCGCTGTTCACAGCTATCATTCGGTATTACACTCGCATTCAGTCGGTCGTCCAACTTAAGGGGGGGTTCAAGGGGGTTTAAGAAGGTGGGATAATTTAGCAAAATTTAAGACCAACTAGAGCAAGATATTAGCCAAAATTTTCAAATTTGCTTAATTTTTATTTTATATTTAATTTAAATTAATGCTAGCTAAAAATGGTTTTAAAACGGATTTGAATAAATTTAAATTAATAATAATTTATTTTTTTAATTATTAATTTAACTTATTACTAATTAGACAGATTTAACTTATTTTTTATTAAAACATTAAAAAAATTGGCCTGTGTTCTTTAATGAAAACGTCACCAGCACAAATGTTTCAAATTAGGGGGATTTTTGTATAAACTTTCCATTCAAGACCCTGGTATTCTACATTATCATTCTTTACATCCTTTAGTCACTATAACTTAGTTTAGTTTAGTTTTATTTAATACTGTAGTTAAGATCAAAACGATTCTGAATATAAGGTCAACTAATTATCTTAATTATAGAGCTTTTACTTCAGTTCTCTCTAAGAGCTCTTTATCTTTAAAATTCTTTTTAAATTATAACAAAAATTCTTTTTCAAAATGTTTATTAATATTATTTTATTATAATTTAATGAACCTTGGCTAATTTGTTTATATAAAATTGAGTATTTTTATGGACTTTTAAAATATTTTATTTTTTATTTTGTTTTTAAAATATTAATATTAAAAATTTTATTTAATAAAGTAATATTTTTTAATTAATCAAATACACTAATCTTAATTTACAAGTTAATCTTAAAACTAATAAATATTTTGATAAATTAAAAAGCTAATTTCAAACTTAATTTGTCAAGTAAGCTAGTTTGTAAGTGAAAATTTTTTATTTTAAAATCTGATATTAAATGAGAATTTATTTATAGAATGGATGGCTGAAAATGTTGACTCATTTTGTTATTTAAAGAATAAAGAGATAAATTGGGGAGAAGTGGGAAAAACAAGATTTATATCTCTTATAAAGTAGAGAGGAGTGAGAATTCACAGCAGATTTTTATTCGCCACTTCTCACTAGTTTTTGTTGTTATTCCCAAACATTAAGACCATTTTAGACACTTTATACCGAAATAAGTTTTTATGTTTTTAAGTTTGGGCGCATTTTTGCGCCAATTATACTAATGTAGATACAAGTGATTGTTTGACCGGAAATGATGTATCGCCTGAACTAATGGTTTTGTGGGCAAAAACCTAAACAATTTGCGAGAAGTCATTTAAGACCAAATGACAGCATTAAGGAATAGCTAATAAAATAGTAAACTATAGTATTTGTCTGAAGGCTTGAAGTCAGTCGCGTGTTCTCTCACTTCCATCATATGTTTGCAGTAATATTAAAACAATTTAGAGTTTGTCGAACACTCCGTCAGTTTTTGCATATTTTATTTATTTTTCCGTCTCTTCTAAGGCTTAAACTTTGATTATATAAAAAAAATGTGAATGACTTGACTGTGAAATGCAATCAAACGATCGTTTTTTTTTCTTCTAATGTCTAAACATTATTACCCATTATTATAATCATTAACTTTATTATCATTAGAAGTTAACTCCAGTTAACGTCAATTTGTTGTAAAAAACCAATTCTACTCAAAAAGTTACTCAATTGGATCAATACGTAAATGAGTTAAACAATTACTATTGATTGATATCCAGTATTAAAATATATTATATAATTGTTTTTCAGATAAATATTAATTCAGAAGAATAGAAATTAATGAACTCTGAAATTGTAATAACATTTATGACGTCTCTCTCCAAATAACGCTAATTCTGTTATTGTTGACAAAATTAGACTATTTAACAATATGTTCAATAATGTATTGTAAAAACTTTGCCATATTATCCTAAATAATAAATATTCATTGCTTTTTTAAAAGTTCAATTTAATTTGCTTTTATCTGTTATTATAATTTATAAATGCAACTAACTTAATCTCTGTGTCAATACTCTTTATTAAAGCGTTTCATAATAGCCTCAGAGAACTATTGATAAGAATATACTAAAAATTGATACCAAATGCAGAGAATACTCTTGAATATATTCTGGTTTAAAACTTTACACAAATTCTACATTAAATGTCTTATCATTTGTAAAATAAAATATAAATTTTTAGCATTGAATTCAACATTAAATATAATTTATATTGCGAGAGTGAGTGATGTTAATAAATTAATTTTATCAAAAAATACTAATGTTTTATAAGAAATAAATTTGTGTTACTAAAATAAATATAATTATTTATACTCTAAATTTTTATATAAAATTTTTATATTTTATTGAATAATATTTAATTTTATAATGAGTTATTAAAAACAATTAGAAAAAATAAGTCCAAATATATAAAAGAAGTTTTATATATGTATTAAGTTTTTCTTATAATTTTTATAAATAAAAAACATAATTCATAATCAAAATCAATCATAAGATGTGCAGAAATGTCGGTTTAAGCAATTAATTTAAATGTAATAAAAATTTCCAAAAAGCAATAGTTTATTGGATTATTAATAACAAGTTAATATATACTATTAACTTGTATATGTGAGACAATCTATGGTCTCGCAAGTGTCCATAAAATATAAAACCATTTATCATTTTAATTCGACAAATACTAACTAGTAAGTTTGTAATTTATTAGAAAACAAGAATTGTGAAAAATGTGCTAAAAATTTGTGTCTGAAAACATCAAAATCAACGGTTAATCCCTTGAAATATTAGGTTCAAGTTCTTACTCCCTATTGTGTTCTTTTTTCCTTTCAATCTATTTATCTCTAATCGCGATATTTCGGTTAATTATTGTATAAAGAATTGAAATTTTTATTAAATTCATTAAAAAATTAATTGCAAAAAAGATTTTTCTCTAAAATTAGTTTTGTTGAGCACAACAATAGCTTTTCTTATTGTTTGCGATTATGAAAGACTTGGCTTTACTTTACACATCATTTATGCGTTGATTTATTTTTCTTTTTAACTTTGATTAAACTCAAAGATAATATTCATTTGTTATGAAGAAAATTACGGGTATTTTAAGCCTTAATAAACAATAAATGTTAGGATAAGGCATAGAAACGAATAATACTGTAATCAAAATAAACTAAAGAATAATCCGAAAAAATATTCATTAAAATAAAAATAATGAATGAGTGCTAAAGAAGTGTATTATTAGTTTTGGTTATACTTATGATAACTATTTTCACGGTTATGGCCTTGAATGGGAATGGCATACCTCATACCTCATACCCCATACCTCATACTTTTGCATCGCTTTTTCGGATTAGTTTTGGCGACAAGTCTTATGGCACTCAATGAAAGAGACGAGAGGGAGGGGAGGGTTGGCAGCGGACGACGTAAAAAGTGATTAAGCAAGTGATTGTCTACTCAACCGATCAGTTGTGGCACTTCTTCTTTGTTTTATCATTCGGAACAATTTGATAGCTTAAGAGAATTACTACACAAAACCAATTCGTGAATACAATCATAATATGAATGAATTTTTTGTTTCAGTTAAGGACTCCTTTTATACTAATGGCATGAATTGGCCAATGCCTTCACTACCAGTTTGCCGGTGCCTTCCTATCTCCTGTGCCATAATGCTATAAAGCAGTAATACCATAATGGTATAAGTGTAGAAAGCACCCAGGCATCAGATTTTTCATAAGCGTAAACATCTAATAACCATAAGCCGAGACAACTATGAAATTAGTTTAGAAATTGTTTTCGAAGTTCTTTCTCTCAATTCAAACAAACAAAAGAAAATTTTCGTGTATTGTATGTAATTATATAATTGAATAAAACAATTGACATTCATTACACGCGTACTCAGTCTCTCACTTCAACTTATATATTGTTTTCTCATCACTGAATCAGCTGAAGGCCAATCAATTCGCTAATCACTGGTTAAGACGAGAATTGAGTTCAGTTTTGAATAATAACTGATTTTCATTTTAATTTAAATTTTCTTGATTAAATCAGTGATTATTTATTAATCATTATATTCTTTGAGTCTTCTCTTCTCCTCTTTTCTTAATTTCAAAACAAATCTCTGCCTTCGAGTCAATACGGGTTAGAATAGCAATAAATTAAAGAATTTAATTGGTTTGACCACCAAAGTGGAGATCGGCGTTACAGCCCATCTATTCATTCTTTACATTACAGTATATCCATTCTATTGGAATTCACTATAAAATTAGTTGTCGTGAGTATGACTGATGTGATAATTATATGGTTTGACCGAAAATAATATTCAATTGTATACAATATTTTCATCAGATGTGGGACCTATTTCTTGTGATCTTTTCTTTTGTTTTTCTTCTCTTAATATATAATATTATTTACTTTCGCTTATCATTACAACACATAGAAAATTGATAACAAATTACTAAATTATAGTATAATTAATATCGAATTATCCAAAATTACTTAACTAGGAGATATATAAAAAAAATTTGTCGAATAAATATATAATTATTATTCGTGAATCTAGTTATTTGAAGCAATTTATTTGGAATTTAATATTTTTTTAAAGCAAGAATTTTTTAGAGATTTTCTCTTTGATAGATAATATTTAAAAATAGTTTTTTGAATGAAATTTAATTGTATAAAAAATTGTAATTTATTTGGCTTTGATTTTAATATTTTATCAATTATTAGCTAATAACAGAGCAATTATGGCGATTAACTACAGGTGAACCACAATCATGATTATTGTGCTCATGATTCTAATCCAGGTTCAAAAATTAATTCACTAAATCTTGTTCATTGGTCACTATAATAAATCATTTATTACAATACAAAATGGATTATAACTTAAATTTGTTGAAACTATAAGAGACTTAAATAGAGTTTCAAATTTATTTAAACTAGGGATTCATAAAGAGAATCAACCAAAAATCCCCTCATTTTAAAAATTGGCATATATCCCCCTATGTACTAGGTTATCCCCCTATTGGTTCATATTATGTACTAGCGCAAAGGTACCCTCTCATTATTTTGCCGGAATTTTGTTGTTATTGGTTTTTTGAACAAAAATTTAAAAAAATTCCTTAAATTTGTGTTAAATTCAGTTTAAATTTGGTGTAAATCCAGTTAAATTGAGTAAATTTTTATCATAAATATAAATTTATTAGTTTTGTGAGTGTTGTTTTAATCCCTCCCCTAATCCCTGACCGAAACTCTATTCCTTATTTTCAAACAAAATTTCGCATAAAATTTGATTAATAATTCTAATTTGAGAAAACACTTATGAAATGAAGTCATTTTGATATGAAAATTGAAATATTTTTTTTAAAAACTCATTAAAATAAATATATTACATACTTAAGTGTTAAGTTTTAAAATAAATTATTCGCTCTATTCATCATTGGCTCAAACTATGATTCATTGTAAAACAAACAGCAATTTCGAGTTACAGTAATTTACAAATCCAGCAAAAATGTGCTAATTATAGGACTGAGAAAAATAGCATTTCTTTATAACCAATCATAAATATATATTGTTTTTAAGGCATAACGTGTTTATCACTATATTTATTAAACTTATAAAATCAAGAAAATATTGAAATTCATGAACTATTCATTACATTTTATATTAACACACAAGTATTTAGAAATTGAATTTTAAGCTTGCTACCGGTTATTTTTTTAGGTAAAACTAAATTTTAAATTGTTTTAATGTTTAAGAATATAAATGAAACAAAAAACTAAATTATATTAATTTACATTGTACAGTATATTAAAACTTATGTCAATATATTTTGCGATTATTTTATTGCTTTGTTTGAATTGTTTTTATAAATTAAAAATAATTAATTTTAAAAACTAAAAGAATAAATATAAACACATATAAATAAACAAATTTTTAACAAGTCAAAATAAAGTTAACTTACTTGTTCATACAAGGAATAAAAAAATAGTAGCTTAAGTGTTTCAGTCTCTATACATATGTGTTAAGCCAATACAACATAAAAATATATTGATTTTAAATATCACACAATTTGGTTGAAAGGAATAAAGATAATAATACAAAGATTGACGAACTTATGATTAAAGTTGAATGAAAATAAAAAACATTATAATATAGAGAGAAAAAGCAATATAAACTTATATTTGATATATAACTTACCTTTTTTTGGTTGCATTTAATGCTATAGTTTGTAATCTAAGGAAAAACTATTACATAAAATGAGTTCTAATATCAATGAAATTATTTCTTCCCACGAAAGTAATGTTGAAAATAAATAAAAAAAATTCTAATTTCAGTGATATATTGGAGCTTAAAGTTTATATTTTTAGTCGTATTTATTGTGTATTACTATTATTGTCTGTTTAATCATTTTAGAATCCAATTGGTCCGACCCTAAGAGCCCCAATCGAATTGGCTCTCACGACGCCTCACCACCACTGCCGCAAATGCTATTATCTATTAACAAGTATTTCTATTTCTCAAATATAATAAGGTTTGTACTCTTCTATACTATTATTTCAATATTGAATTCCTTGCAATAGCCTATAGTTGAGCTAATAATGGCTACATTTTTTCGATTTCATTTCCAAAGGCGTTGCAGTCGAACGGTTCGATAAATGTGGAAATAATGTGTATTTCGATCTATACTTACTTTCTAGACATGAATCCACTTCATGAAACTCATATAAATGATTCATTACATACAACACATTATATGAAAGTCCGGAATATTCTCCACAACACTCGCTATAGTTTATATCACGAATTGATTTTTTTTCCTAATTTTATTGTTTGGTTCGGATTTTAGATAGCGATAGAAGTAATAAACGTTTACTCGATTTCATTATTTATCTCAACAGTTGCCATAAAAACTTTTGTTTAATTAATTTTATTATTACAAAAGTTTTATTCTAAGTTAATAAGTCATGAATTTCTATTAATTACTGTTTTTGTTTCGATAGAATTATTAATTTACTGTATATTTGGTTTTGGTTTGAATTTTATTATTCTCTACACCGACTGCACTGGTATTTCATATGAAATGATATGTGGGGTCTATGTATTGCAGCTATTTATCGCATAGTAAGTGCATATACACATTGATAGACACATTTTGATGGCTTAGAGCAAATTATTGTATTGTGTCACCAGATGTATGCGAGCCCTGAGTTGTAAGCCCCGAGTCCATACAAACCCTCATCTGAGTCTATAATTTAAATCGAGTGAAAAACTATTTTTAGGATTTAAATTACAAAAGAAGATTTGGCTCATCAAACAGCTATATATGATATATACTGTATATACATTATATACGATATATACGATATATTGTTCGCTTCTCTATCCATAGCTCGAATCCGAATCCAGAGAACTCACTGTACGGGCACTGACGACGAGGCAAACAAGAGGTGGTTTTGTGAGCAAAAAAGAGCTGTCAATTGTGGCCATAGACTGTTGCGTGTATTGGCCAATAGGGAGAACACGATTGCCTCAATCGTAACAAAACAATTGTTTTGACTTTTTTCGAATAGGGGTTCGAACTCTGTTTCGATCTTTTTCTTCAATTTAATCAATAGGTTTTGTTTTGCCAACAGTTCTGACATGAGTTGCAGTGTTAGAGAGAGTTATACAATAACTCGAGAATTAAATTGAGAAATAAGCGAATGAATGAGCGATTGGCTGCAGAATGTAATTGCCATCAGAATAATCCTCTTTATGTTTGCAGTAATTGATCGCTCAATACACTCAAACATATCATAATCGGAACAACAGCTGAATCGCTCCTAACTGTTCGAACCTATCAGAGTAGGAATGGTTAGTAAAACATCAAACACTAACAACACTTCCAACTCAACCAGTTTTGTCTACTTTTTGCCGTTTGCGAAGAACATGATTTGCCAACTAATCATTAATAAGTTGTTTGATTCAACAATTGATATGAGATATCATACTCTTTGCAAATCATTGTAAACATACATAAGTTTATTACATTTCATAGCTTTGAGTTTTCAGATGTAGTTCACAAAGCCTTAACGCAATTACGAACTAAACAATAAATTTTCCTAATTTTGAAATTAAATCATAAATTCTTTGTTCACAGAAAGCGGACCAAAACAAATGTAATGCCTTTCCAGTCAAAAGAAAAGCTCAATTAGTGGCCAATGATTGCGGGAAAGAGTGATTATACTGTAAAAGTCGACGACTGTTAGGGAAGAATCAGCCCTTAACTGATGTCTAAGTTTCAGCTGCAGCAGCACTACAGCACGGCTACAGTACAGCAGTACAGAGTGCTTGTGCTCACCAATTGACGTTAGGCTCTGTTTTATTTACTTTAGTTAAATCACTTAATTAATAGAGAGCTCAGACCTCAGACCTATGGCTAGTTTGCTGTCAGCAGCGGAAGCGGCACTGGAGGCACGAAACTGACGATTAGAGAAAGTATCGGTTGTTCTGATTAAAGGGTTAGTACGTGTGGCCACACATTGTCGGACCGGTATTGGCAGACAATAGAGTCAATAGTTATCTTTAGCTATCTTTCAACACTATTTTAGAGATCTTTGCTTCGATTTGAATCATTTCCTGTGTTTGTGTTGAAAATATTTGGTTTAATCTTTAATATAATTTATTGACTTTTTTCTTTCAGAAGTCATTGTTTTTCCTCATTATATAATTGTTTTGCAATTATTTTTATTACTATTTTTTGTCAAATGACAAGAAAAATGTTTCGAAAATTAATAGTTGTGTTGACTTTTTTAAGACTCTATTCACTCAATTTACGAATCACTTCAAGTAGTAGTTCTGGTGATTAGTTTTGCTTCTCTTAACTGATGAAGTTATCTCTAATTCACACAAATTATATATGAATTTTGGCAAAAAATATATTCGCAATTATATGACTAAATCGTTAAAAAAAGGAAATAATGTAAAACAGAAGAATAAAATGTAATTATCGATTAACTATTTACTTTATAAATATATTTAGCCCAGGATTAGCGATGGGATAATATATACTTGAAATATCCCTAAAGTTTGAACCTATGTTTTGTCGGCTGCTGAAGGAAGTCGGCAATTTTTTCTGACTTTTTGGCTAAAATTGAAAAAATTCTCATACTGTAGGTTGATAAAAAATTCAGTTTGAATTAATTTAAATTAATTAAATTAGGTTTAAATCTAGTTAAATTGGATTAAATTGCATTTTGTCAGCCATTTTACTTGCCCTTATTTTCCTAAGGGTTTAAGAAAAAAATTCACCAATTACCCCTAACCCCCTGATTAAACCCAACTCAGATAACCCTGTTCTAATCTGGTAAAAAGTCAAAATATTTACTTCTTATTCATTAACTGTTTAATTAAATGAAGATGTTATCAAAAAAAATATATAATTTTGAAAAAGTTATAAATATTAATAAAATAATTTCAGACTATTTTGACGCTTAGCTTGAATTGAAGGTAAATTTTCTCATAGAAGTCATTTAAAATTATTGTATATTTGTTGCTAAAAATAAAAATATAAAAATATCGACTTTAATCACGACTTTTTATCAAGAGTTTGAAATTAATTAATTTTTCATCTTCTCATTAACGTATTTATTATAATGAAATGTTTAAATAGCATTCAATTTGCTATTAATAGTAGTGGTATTTCTTCTCTATTTAATTATTTTGTTCAAACATTTAGCTATAATTTAGCCACAGATTAAATGCTAACCAAAAAAACGTGAAATTTATTAAAAACGTGTTGTTATGACATAATGTGATTGCAAAATAAAAATAAGGCATAAAATAGTTGCAATCATTAGTTATATAACTTAATGACAATCAAAGTGTCATTAATCATAACGTTTATAATGAAATTTTCTGCCATTTTATTCAGATTTGTGTCAAATTATTAGTTTTTTGAATTAGATTTCTTTTGAAAATTTCAATTTTGATTTAGATTTCATTTGAAAGCTTTTCCATTTCGGAGTTTCATGAAAAACTTGATTGGCTTTCGAATAGTTCTAACATTAATATTCTAAACGTGAATCTCTACTCGAATTCAATTCCATAATAACTAACTCATCAGTTCTGATACGATAAGCCATTTCTTGAATATCATTTCTAATCTAAAACTTCAATTTTTTTTTTGAAAAACTAATTATATTGAATATAATGCTAACAAAAGCCTCTTAGGCTTTAATTTGTAAAACCTATTGAGTAATCAGTATTATCTCTCTTATTATGATTAATAGTGTTTTCATTCATTGCAGTTATAGAGCATTCACTGAAAGAGTAGAGAATTTGAAAGACTTTTCTTCAAAATCTTTTCTCAACACAAGACTCAAAAACTTTTATTTCTATACAAAAGAATGGACTTAAAGAGAGTGAATGAATTTTTTCACAATAAGAGTCGCAATATTAGTAAAAGTTGTTGAACTGAACTCTATTTTCTTTTCTTAAATTTGTTTTTTTTCAGATCTCGTTTAGTAGTAATGTTTGGGCCATAAGTGCTCGCCTGTCAGTCCGGCCACCAACGATGTAGGCGTTCGGTTGGCCAGCAGTCAAACTAAATTATGGCCTATCATGTGTCCGACCAGTCTCGCAGTGATAAGTTAAATGTCTTCAGAACTCAAATTAACGCTTCTATGCAGTCGTTTGACTGACTTGACTGACGCGTAATTCAAACGCCAGTTCTCTAGTCTAACACACATTTCATTCAGACTTTCTATTTATTTTCGTATAATAAGAATCAACAATAGGTTAGGTATAGACGAAGAACTGGAAACTGCATTGAGTCGGTGCTCAGTCGGTGTGAGTGTGAGGGAGTATACCACGTGACTGAGCATTGAAGTAAATAGCGGCTAATTGGACAAGATGGCACAATGCGACTGCAAACATTGCAAACATTCCGATTGTTGAGGTGGGGCTACACTAGATTTCATTAAGGAATACGCGATATAGCGATTGGCTTTTCATTATTCAACACTTTTCTCTAATTTTTTTATGTTTTGCATCTTATTATTCGGTCGATATATGAATACAATATATCAAACAATATATTAAACTCTATTCTTTAGAACACAATTCAATAATTTACGCTTAAGTCAAACTTATATTCTTTTTCATATAAAATATATTGTATTTAACTTGAATGGAAGTTTTTATTGGCCTATCACAAATAAAGTAAATTTCATTTTTTATATAACATTACTTATATTTTTTATACAACACACAAAAACGACCACCTGGGTTTATCTGGTATGTTCTGGCTTACTTGCATTTGAAAAAATGATAATTTTTTTGGGGAATATTGAGAAATAATTTGTTAGCAATAAATCAATCAAACCTAAAGGCATGCATTTATATTCATAAGTATTTTTGTAAAAATTCAATAGATTAGTTTGACTTAATGTTACTAGGTATATATCTTGTAATTATTAGACAAAATACTTAAATTTTTATAATCTTAGTCTTAATTAATCGATGCAACGGCGCTTAAATTTTTATTGTTGTTTTTTGACAATTTATTAAATTGAGTTTTAATTTTGCAATTTATACTACAGTTTTAATTGCCAAGTTGTTTTAAACTAACTAATCTACCTGTGCAATATTTACAAGCAATATGATGGTACAGGTATGTTTTCTAAATATTTGAGTGATTTCTTGTCATATATAGATGGTTTTGCTTTTCTTAAAAACTGTTATCGCATAGTCTCTTAAAAGATAAGTGAGCAAGGCACATTGGCACATAAGCCAGGCAGTCGTGTATGTGTATGCGTGTATTATTAAACATTTGAAATTCCAAACGTAGCCCAACTTCGTTGACGAGTAATTCGTATATACGTTGCGCACATAATAAGCAAAAAATGTATAAATATATTAGAATAAGTGAATGCGTGTTATGTTTGCAATTCTATTTATTACAGATATAGTTTTGGCCGCAATTATTGTCCAAAACAAGTATCACTGATTACACGCCATTAAAAAATATTGTGATATTCTCTCCCCTCACACAACGCCACACAAATGCATTAAAATAATAGTAATTCTAATACTTAACTATATTTACACTCCATCTCCGCTTTTATACCAATTTATTTCGAAAATATATTTAACTTAACTCACGAAGTGATAGACTATTTGTTATGAGAGTTGATAAAACACTAACAAAATTTTGCAACTATATAAATTTATATATTTTTAAAGAATTGCAACAACTGTTAACTGAATTACAATAATTTTAACCAATTATCTAATGCACACAAATTGAAAATTCAATTTAATTTTTATCACATTAACAGTGAATGAAAGAGTTAACTATAATTGAAATTAAAGTCTTAAATGACTCAATTATTTGATGCAATTTTGATTTAAACTACTCTACAGTTAATGTAATTTTATATCATTTAAAACAATAATTTAGTTTAGAGTTCAATTAAAGTTAAATCTAAATTGAAAACACAGTTTCTAACAAATTTCAATTATTGTTGTTTTAAAATAACCCAAATTTTCAGTTAATTTCCTCAATTAAAGAAATTAATTACTTAACTGACATTATTATTATCGCTATTTTAATACAAAAATTAATTATATGACAAAAGTATTACTGAATTCATTTTTATGTTTGTTATTTTTTTGTGTGTTTTATTAATCCAGTATATTAATCTTTCTAAATTAACATTGAGATTAATTTTTCAAACAAACTATTTATTATTCCGACAAAATTTTATTCATTTTATTTAATTCAATTTAGTAATTAGAAAAAAATAAATAAAAATACGAAAAAACAAATTAAAAATTAAATTAGAAATAATTCAATTGAATTTTATTCTGTTTTTTCTTTAAAATATTGAATATACACTCCATCCCGCTTATAACGAACCCACTTACAACGAATACCCGCTTATAACAAACAGAAATTAAGAACGGATTAGCAATATACATGAAGTTATAATCGTATATAACGAATCCCGGTTATAACAAACAAATTTGGTGGAACCGAGCCGTTCGTTGTAAGTGGGATTGACTGTATTAAGAAAATAAAAAATAAACATAAATAGACCGAACAGTTAATGAGAAGCCAAGGGTGTCGTGAAATACAATATTAATAATTTAATACATTGTATACAATGTTTAAGTGATGTGTTTAGTGTAGGTCTCAAACAATCAAATTATATTTCAAATTAAATTTTAAGGTGTTTTTCAACTTGAAATTCAAGATTACTCGCATTTGTTAGTTATAACAAATATTTATTCGTTTTTTATAAGTTAATAATTTTGTTGTTAACAAAATAGTCAAATCAGAAAAAAAAAGTTTAAATGCATTAAAATTCAGTAATTTATCAAAAGTAAAAAAATTACAAAGAAATATGTCATTAAATAATTAGGTTTGAATGGAAATTTCATTGCAAATGAGATTTAAATCTAATGTCATTTTAATTTGTTAGAGAATTAATGTAATTCTTATATTTTAATAGAGAATGGAGTGAATGAGAGCCTAGTGTTGGAGCAGTGGATGCAATCACCAGAAGCTCAAGTTTTTTCACATTATATTATATGATATGCAGGTAATCGGCCAATGAATTAGTCTGATTAAAGTAATCTATCATTCCTGAGCGCGTGAGGCTTATACACAATATATTACTACAGTATTATGGCTGCGATCGTAGAGCCGGTTCAGTCTCTATGATATGTCAAAATAATTGAGCACTGGTTCGGCTAATATTGTATTACTGGCACTACTGTACAGTCACTGTTTTGATTACAACACTTAATACTGTTAATACTGTTTCACCAATTATTAATGCAATTCACTATATGTTATATTACAGTACAGTATATAAAGTTATTTAAAACTAAACTCATCTAAAATTCATTTCATATATACTATTCACTCGTACTTTACGTTTCCATACCTTTTGCCACAATTTTCTGATTTTATCATCAAATCGATTAGATTCGAAAGAGCAGGAGAGGGAGAGAGAGAGCAGGAGAGAGAGAGAGCAGAAGAGAGGGAGAGAGAGCAGGAGAGAGAGAGCGCAGAAGAGAGAGAGAGAGAGCAGGAGAGAGAGAGAGCAG
>JAQFXP010002635.1:0-14530 GCA_034693685.1 Belba bartosi | reverse complement strand
TGACCTTGGGTGACCAAGCAGATATACTGTTTTTGTATGATTAACAAATAGTATAAAAGTTAACAAACATTTTGATTTCTTATCTTTTGCGTATCACTGATTTACAGGTTTACAAATGAGCGCAATTATAGGTTATGTATAAATTATAACAAATACATTGTTTGTACTTTGCATGTACTCTTAATTGGGCCTCCTTACATACCTGTATATACTGTATATATCAAAGATTGAGAAGGTCGGCCGAGCCAGGGAAGATCAGGGGAAGGAGTTTTCTAAAAACCCTCAAAACTCCTATATATTTATAATAAAATTTTACTTAATTTAACTGGATTTAAACCGGATTTAGCACCAATTTAGCAAAAATTTCTTAATTTTGATTTAAAAATTTGCCGGTTGCCTTCGGCGGCCGGCAAAAAATTGAGGGGGGAGTATTATTTCGCGGACCAAGTGCTAGAGGGTGGAGGATAAATCCAAATTTTTAAAATCAGAGATGGGATTTTTGACTAATCCCTCCACAATACCTGATATACTTTGTATTTACTTTGCTCAAATGAACCGAATATTCTGATCAAATTATAAACTTTGCCTAAGCCTTGAAATTATGACTTCTTTTGACAAATAATGTGCTTTTTATTTGATTTTTATTAATATGTTTTGACTAATTTGAATAAACTGTAAATGCTTAAATTTGGCATTCAAGTTATAAGTTATAAAATATTATTTGTTTTATATTCTTCGAAAAAATCAATTCTTTTAAATTTAGAAAATATTCGAAAGGCTTTAAATTCAGATTAAATTCTATAGATTAGATCCGAAATAGATTAAATGACTAATGATTTCTTTACTCGAATACAATATACAATTACGTCTCTTTCTCACTCTTTTCTGCCTCCTCCTCCCCTTTCCTTACACTCCATTACAATAAAAAAGGTTTTTTTTTATTAAACTTCTAAATAATAAGATTTGTTTGAATTGCTAATCAAAAGGACATACTTTTCTACTTTCCTATTGTGTTATAACTTATTATTCACTTTAATATAGAAATAAATGACTTTTGGCTGTAATACTGTACAAGTCTAGACTCCAGAGTAAAATTTAATTGCAATTTATTCTCTGATTGTTTGAATCATTGTTTTAGTCTATTTTCTAACTTTTTTCTAATTCAATTACTTTTGGAAATAATAATATATAAAATTGTTTAAAGAAACGCAAGCGTATAATTAGTATTATTTTTATTACGTAAAATTATAATTATTTTAAAAGCAAAATGTTTAGATACATGTAAAAATTAACATTTTGATTAAATTATTATTATAAGACTTAATGTTTCTATTTTTTATTATTTATCAAGCAAAATTAAATAAAATTAATTATTTTGTCGTATTAAGTCTAAAAGCAGCTAACTTTAGAGTTAACGTGAGAGTAAAAAATGAGCTATGTGTTTCCAAACCTCCCTTATTAAAGACTTTTATCATAGAATATATACAATAGGGTTCAATAAAAAGTTATTATTTTAATTAATAATATTTGATTAATATTTTAACTAATTTTAGTGAAATTTCAGCTAAAATCCCCATCCTTTCTAAACGACGTTTTTTAAACATAACCTATGAATCCTATGTTATGAACAGAGTGGGGCACAAGATAAGAAATTACAATGTTTGTTAACTTTTATATCAATTGTTAAGCATACAAAAACAATATATCTTCATAGTCTTTTGGCGGACTATGCAGATATATTGTTTTTGTGTGTTTAGTAAACATTTAAAATGTTAATTAACTCTTTTGAAGTATGAAATGTGCCCTACACTGGTTATGAATCATAACTTATGATATGGAAATATTATTTGAGTTAAACTTTAAAATAGTTGAAAGGGGGAGAAAATAGAGCATTTGCACTAGTAATATTATATTAAGATAATTAATATCTGATATCTGACGACAACATCGATTTGAGTCAAATTCGTTTAAACGCATAAAGTTTCACAAAAAACAGATTACACTCAAGTGATACAGAATTATAATGAATAGCCAGTATAATGAAATATCCAATATACAGTAATGCACACAACCTTTAAACAACTGTAATATAAAACTGTACTAAAAATGATCCAGTTTAATGAACAATTTATGAAAATTTTTCAATTCATTATACTGGCATTGGAATGTATTAATGTTAAATGTATTTGATTTAAAATCCAATTTCAATTCACAAAAAATATGTTTTAAATAAATTGTATTTTTATTTAAGGAAATATTACTATATTTTTATAAATTTTAATTGACTTACAGTATAAATAGTTTAGCTCAGAGATGAGCACATCTCATAGTTCAAAAGAGTTGATTAACTATTTAACTGTTTATAAAATCAAACAAAAACAATATATCTGCAATGTCTTAAACTTGACCTTGGTGGACATTGCAGATATACTGTTTCTGTATGATTAACAAATGGTATAAAAATTAACAAAGATTTTGATTTCTTATCTTGGTGCATCGCTGGTTTAGCTTATACATTTTATTTTTAAACTTTTATTCTAGATAAAATAATAATTATAATCATATTCAAACTTTTTAAGTCTAAATTACAAAAGATTTTTATTAAAAATTTTTATAATCCATTATCAATAAACTTGACCCCCTCCCCCCTTCTAGTCCTCGATAGCCACCAGACTTTAGATCGCATCCAGAGCTAACCGTCCAATACGGACCACCGGATTATGTAACACCGTTTGCGTTTTAACAAGTCGAAATTGTTTTCAAAATTTTTATTTGAAGACTTTTATTTCGATTAATACATATTTTTTACATAAAAACAATATTTTATTCAATTTATTTCTAACAATTCAAAGCGAATAAAGAGAAAATCAAACATAAATTAGATGTCAAACAAATGAATGATTAAATGACTAAATAATGAATTAATAATGAATTTAAAGATAAATATTAAACAAATTTTTGGAAATAATGAAATTACCGGTAAATGTTAAAAATGGTATATAATTGGGGTTTAAAAATAGCAAAATTTAAATCAATACGAGAATCAAAATAAGAAAATAATACTAATAAAACTGAACAAAATATAACTTGACAAAAATTAAACCAGCAAACTTTTCTAATCAAAGTTTGCTTCTGATCTGCTTTTAAATTCAAGTTTTATAGAATTGTAATCACTTTCCAAACCATTATATTCCTAAAGTGTTCATTTGAGTCAGAGTTCGAGATATAATGGTTCGCTATTCGGATATATTGAGATAATTGTAAGAAATGAATTGAATTATTTATATACTGTACTGTTATAAGGATAATGTCTTAATTCGAATTACCGGTAGTACTGGTACAGACAAATCCAAACCAGGTTGTTCGAAAAATGTTGCCATCAATATATTTTTAGTTCATAGCAACATTTTTCGAATGACTTCGTTTCGATTTGTCTGTAAAACACAAAATTAAACTAAATATTAAAAAACTGCACTTTTATAGCAATAGAAATACTGTTAATCATTGCTAACATTTGTTAAGATTTAGTCTAATATTTAGAAATATGTCTAATGTTTTGAACAAAATACTAATAAAAGCAAATATTTTTAAATTATAAAAATAAAAAGCATGAAAATAATCGAATTTAAGTATCACTTTGAGAACAGACGGCTCTACTTCGAGTGAGACGTGTGGTGAGAGTCAACGAGCCATTAGCCTCGTCTGAGCGCTCAGTTGCCTGTCGTTCGACGTCATCGACGTTCTCGTCATTCAATGTCATCTTCAGACTAAGTCTTCGCTTTTTGATCGTCGGCTTCGGCTCATAATCCAGATCTGGATCTTTGATCACATTTTCAATCGATTCGTCTTTCGATCCATTTTTCCTTTTCTTAGTTATCACCGATTTATCGCTTTTCGTCAATTCGTTGGTTTCGGAGCTTTCGATCGAATCGTATTTCGGTTTAACTCGAGTGAAGACAAACGAATTCTTATCCAATGACTTCAAACTGTAATACTTCCTATCCTTCTGAGTCACATACCAGGGCACAGACGATGACTTAACATCTAAGGGCTCCTCTATATCAACCAGTTCTGGTGCTTCTATTCTAGTGCTGGCATTCCTCAACATCTCGGTCTGAATTAGTTTCGTTTGATGGCTTCGAATGTCAACCATTCGCGACGACTCTGTTTTGAGCCAAGACTTCCGTTGTTTCGCTCGACCGGCTTTGGCGCCGTTAGTAACCCGTTTCGGCTCCGGCAGACGTTCCGGCGTTTCTGCCATTGATAGCAATGCCGGCCAACAGAACAATGACTTGAATTGTGCCAATAGTTTGACGTAGTTTTGGTCGGCTTTCAAAGCAGACGATAATTTTTCTAAAGGAATCTTAAAATTGAATTTAAAAACAAATAAAATCAAACATTCGGTTCTAAATCAAAATAAATTAAAATACTTTTGATTTTGCAATAGTTTTGGAGAAAACATCGGTTTGTATGAGTAAAGTGCGAAGAGCTCTAACAGTCGTCCTATTTGGAGGATATATAGGCGGAGATGTCCACTCATTCTGATCACTATTGTCCACACTTTCGAGCTCTTCATCCAAGTCTTCAGTAATCGGTTCAATGTTTTGATTAGTGATTGAATTTTGAATTAGAATCCGAATCGCATTAACCAATTCTGTTCTCGAATCGAACCGCTTTCCCGTTAACTGTTCGCTAATTATATGTCCGGCCGTATCGTATACACACTGATCCTGTGCGCCCCGGGCTGTCAATTATTCGAATAATAAATTTAAGATTAAATAAATTCAAAATTCTCTCAATTATTCAAATGCATACAAAATGCCTTTTTTGGACTGTTTTTGATGTCAAACGAAGCAAACATTTCGACAATCTTTGCGTCGATATTCTCTTCCGTCGCCTTCTTTTTGGGTCTGCCCTTAATTGACGACACATTTACACCTTTGAGCTCCAGTTCCAACCGTTTAGCCAACTTTGCTCTTCCAGTTCGCAAAATGCGGTCCAAATCCTCGTTTTGATTGTTGTTTCTGTTAATCATTTGTCGAATCTTATCGTATAGTCTGTTCCGAACGGTCAGAGTTCTGGTCGCAAAACTCGATTTATTTCCGAATTTATTCTTCGTCTGTCGAATGTCTTTGCCTTTGGATTTGTATTTCATAAGCAGTTCATAACGACTAGCAATTTGTCGGGCGTTCCGGCCCTTGATTTTGGCCTCAAGTTTAACCCATTGAAAGTTCAATTCAGGCGCCAACTCCAGTATCTGTTTGTCCTCCTGTGCCGTCCAATTGCCTAACTTGCGGTCGGGGCCAAAGTTCATGCGCATCATATAGCGCTCTCTGCACTGCCTGTTGCTGCGCCCAGGTATGTACTGGGCCACTTTGCGCCAGTTGTGAGTGCCGTACTTCTTGACCGCCGCCGCCAACACTTTGTTCTCGTCGTCAGTCCATATGTCGCCCCTCTTCGGGCAATTGATTTTATTCCAGTAGTGTTTGATTTGGGGTAGAGTTCGGCCTTCAATGAAGTACTTGATTTGATGCCATGGAATGAAGTCCCCGACACGACACGACTCGATCACCTTCTCGACAGTCTCGGCCTCCTGTTTGGTGAGCGGACCGACGCGTTTGATGTCCCGATTCAGCTCTGACTGGAAGCGCTGACAGCACTGCCAGGCGAGCCGTCCTGTGCCCAACTGCTGGGCCACTGCATCCCAGGCGTGCATTCCGTACTGTTTAACCAACTGTTCCAACTGCTGGTCCTCCTCTCGAGTCCACTGGCCTTTGTTGATCGACGGGTGAAGAAAGTTATTCCAATAGAGTTCGCAGTCATCGGCCGTGTGGTCAGTGTCCAACTCAGTGGCAAACTTCAGCCAATCGAGATTCGGGTGCCACCTCTCCGGAGCCGTTGATTCGTTGATCTCCTTTTCGCCGATTTTGTCGATTTGTTCCGTTATTTCATTAATTCTTTGGATGTGTTTCACAATATTCTTCTTGTCTTTAGTCAACCTCTCCTTCTCGTCCCTCAACGGCTTGTGCTGTCGTTCGAAGGCATCGATGAGGAGAATGTCGATCAGTCTCTGTCTGTCCGTCACATTCCAGGGCTTATTAGAGCAAACGTACGATTCATTGATCTCTTGATTGTTCCGCTTCTCGATTGAGTCGACATTGAAAGGAGCGCTCAATCCCTTAACGTCTTTGAAATACGGGGCCATAAATGGGATCAAAGAGTTCGGATGACTATAGCCGTAGTTACTGATCGTCACGTCTCGCACAGTCTTATACGTCGTGTTGTTCTTCAGCTCCGACTGTCGCGACTCGTTTTCCCGCCGTTTCGACAGAAGGTATTGTCTCAACTCATCCACTGATTCGATGTATACGTTGTTGAGCAGAAGAGTTGAGTTCAGATCGATCGGCAGTTCTGTCTCACAGTTGTCCTCCTCTTCGATATAGTCGACCACTTCTTCGGTGTCCACACCTGTCGTGTCTGAGATTATCTCAATTATAGGCAAATTCAAGTCATTTAAATCCATTGTTTAGTTATATATTAATCGTTTGTTTAATAATTATTAAAATCAAACCAATTATTAAGAAAATGAGTGATTGAGTCAACGATTGAATCACTCTTTCAATGGTTTCTTCTCTTTGTTTAGACTTAGACTTAAATCTTAGTCTTTGTTAGTATTAAATCAATTATTAATTTCAATCGTTTTATTCACATTATGTGACCGATAGCTCAAAATATAAATAAATGCAAATAATATCAAAAACAATGAATTTATTAATGTTTCCAAACATTTAAATCTTCTGCTGATTCGATAGTTTTGAATCGATGTATCGATTAATACAAGTAAACAACATTTAGGACTTACTGTATGTATATTATCGCTGATACAGTAGATTCTATTGTTTATCAAATTAATTATTATTTTTGATTTAAATATTTTAAATATTTATTTTTAAGTCTTTTAATAAAAAAAAACTTGATTTGATTTTTAATAATAAATTAACTAATTAAAGATTGTATTTAATTTTTAAATGTTTTATTGTAATTTTAGTGTTTATATTTGTCTATAAAAAATAATTATAAATACAAACTTTATAAATTATAAATTATAATTTATTAAAAAATTATTAATTATAATTTACTATAAAAACCTAAGTCTAAAGTAAAGTTGCAAAGTAATTATTTTGATTACTTTTAGTTTTATTTTTTTGTAGTTTTTATTAATTAATTTATATAATTTTATTAAATTTACTTATTTACAAAATATTGACTTTGCATTAACTTGCTACATTTTTTACAAATTACGATTTAAATAGATTTTAATTGTTATTTAAAAATAAGTAATAAGTTTGTAACTTAATTTTTTAATTACTGAGAAAGCGCACGTTATGTACTTTTAATTTATACGAAATGTAATAAAATGTAAAAATAAATTAATAAAATTTTATATCTAATTTTAAAAATTAAACATGTTTGAAACTGTCTGTAAACTAGAGAGAACACGTTGGCTTTTGCAATACAGTATAAACTAAATTTTAGAAATTGTTTGGAACATTGAAAAATCTTTACTAAAATCAATTTTTGCTATAATATAGTCAAGTGCATTTAAAATAACAAGTCTCCTGTTGTTGCATCAACATTGCCTTGCTATAATCAAGATTTGCTATAATATAATCCGACTGCTAAAATCTACAGTAGTATATAATATATACTATATAGTACCGTAACTGTAACATGTAGCACAGAATGCTAATAAATTTGAACATTATTTATGTCTTAAAATGTAATAAAAATCAAAACACATTTCGTAATGAGATTGAAGAGCGAGAGTGAGAGTGAGTTGTAATCTGAAAAATATTGAAAACATTTTTGGTATAAATCATAACTAAATAGTGATAACAATATAAGTGATTAAACAGACAATACATTAATACATCATTACATCAATGCATACGAAGTGTAGAAATACAAATAAATGCTCTCTATTTGTAGTCAAACTGATTTCAATTCAATTGATTTCAATACTATTATTGTTTTTGACTTCAGAACTATGTTTTGCGAAACCAATCGAAGAATCAATTGATAATAAGTCGGCAAATGATGAGAACAATTGGTTAAACCGATTGTTAATCAATTTATTTAGTTATGCATTGATTTTGATTCCGTCAACACTTCTTGTATTTATGGTTAAGAATGGATTTTGTCTTAAATCAGGTATTTATTCATTTAAGTGACTAATCATTAAATGTTTATTAAAATAATTGCAAATTATTGTCAAAAACTAATTAAATCATTTTTTGCGACTTTTCCTAAAGTAAACGAAAATTTTTTGATCAAATTATTTGTTTTCGGCAAAAATGAGACAATTATTGAATACAATTACAAAATAAGTAATTGTTCTGAAAGTGATTTAAATGAGAAACTCTTGCCGTTGAGTATCGGAGACACAAATGGCCAGAAAGTGAGCCCAAAAACGAGTGGTTCTGTCATTGCTTCGGCCATCTCTTGGACCAGAACCAGAAGAATAACACTTCTGTTGTACTGTTTTATTGGTCTTCAGGTCTCATACCTGAGTTGGGGTTTACTTCAGGAGAAGATTATGACCACTGAGTATGTCATACAAAGCCAGTTCTTCACTGCCGGTCATCAACACTTGGCTATCGCTAAGAATTTTGTTACGATTTCCAGTCATTTGCCAAAAGGTTTATATATTTTAATTGTATTTTATTTCGATTTATTCATAAAAATTCAATAATTTCTTCATTTGTTTTGCATTTATTGCTAAAATCCTTCGAAATTGACTTTTTATTGGTATTAGAGATTAAAAATGTTTTATTTATTACATTTATATAATCAGAAAGAATTGTATTATTGGATTTCAGTTATGATTTGGCATTAATTTACTGTTTCTTTAATTTGTTTTTTGTCTTTTAATTGAAATACGATTTTCCAGATTTTATAAAACAATTATCGGTTTGAAAGCTGTTCTGAACATTGATTTTAACTGTTTTACAAAAAAAAGTTAATATATGTCTACAATATGTGAATGAATTTCTAAAAATAGACATAAATCAGTAAAACATTGACAAAGTTGTGAATAAATGGATAAATATATTATATAATTAATATATTAGTGATTGAAGTTTCAAAGTCTAGTTGTTTTGTTAGGAAATTACATGAATTAGATTTTATCAATTTGTTTGAAAAGCTATTACAGTATATCCTTTGCGAACAAAATCTTTTATTCCAAACATTTTTCTTCAATATTTCCACTTTAGATAAATTATAATACGCAGAACTGATTATATTAATTTTTGCAAGCTAGCAAATAAATTAGTTGCAAAATAAAATCTTGGCCTCAATTTGTGCCGACTAACTAATCATAATCTCAACTCATTTCAAACCACTTACGAGTTAGTTATTGTTTAGCTCACGTTTAAATCTTGAGCAATCTAAATTTAAGTCATGTTTTCGATAATTGCCTTAAGGCTTAAGCCATAAGTTTTGATGAATTGTTGTTAAAATGTGCGAATTGAAATTTTCATAAATATTACTTTTATTAACAATTTTATTAAAATATTACTTTTATTTTGATATAACTCGTATATTTATTCTGAGCATGTTCACAAGTATTAACATTTAAAATCGGTGCCCTTAGGTCACTGTTTTTAGGATATGATAAATTTTAAGGAATGGACCGAACCTGTTGTTATATTGATTTATTCTATACTAAATATTTAATATATTATAATATTTGATATAAAGCTTACAAAATATTTAATTATATTATAATTGTTCAAAATTTACTTATTTTTATTTATAACACAAACTAGTAATTTATATTCGTTATGCAAATTGGTTATTAAAACCAGGGATTGAGATAAGCAAGACGCCGGATATTTGAAAATGGCCATTTATCCTCTCTAATACTTTTTGATCCGATATTTTTCATATAAATTTTATTGGCTAGGAAATTTTTTCCCTAAATTATTGCTAAATCAAATTTAATACTTTAAATCGAGTTAAATTGCAAAAATAATTAATCTTGTTTGTATACTTTAAGCAATTAAAAAAATTATACATCATAAGATTTTAACCACATTTTTCTTATATATTTCCTTCCTGGTCACCCTAAGTCATTATTACCGGTAATATATTCTGTTAATTATTTGAAGTAATTTGTTATTAAACTATTAATAATTTATTTATCAAAACAAAGCCGTATTTTTAATCCGTATCATTAGCTTTCCATTAGTTAATTAATAAATTTCAAATTATTTCTACTAAACAGACGAACAAAATGCAGTAAACAGTGAAGGCATCGAAACAGCGCAGACATATCATATCAAGTTTAGGAATTCCCAGTTTTTGGTTTTAATCAATAGAATTCTCGCGTTTTTGATTGCATTCATTGCACTTCAGATTAAAATAAGAAGAAATAAATTGAAAACATTGGCCAGAAGTGAACCGCCGTTACACCAATACATATACTGTTCCCTTTCAAACATACTGAGCAGTTGGTGTCAGTACGAAGCGCTCAAATTTGTCAGTTTTCCCACTCAGGTATTAAAGTATTAGAAAAAGTTTTTTTGTTTGAATTGTTTAATACAAAACCGAATGAATGTTTGAATGTATAGGTGCTGTCGAAGGCGTGCAAAATACTTCCGGTGATGCTTATGTCGCAAGTGGTCGGCGGCAAAAGGTATAGGACAGTCGAGTACTTGTTCGCCGTTTCGATTTCGCTCGGAATGACTATATTCTTATGGAGCGATCATTCGGTCAAAAGTGGGCACCAGTTGGACAGCGCAGAGAACAGCCATTCGGGTGTCTATTACGGGGGACTCGTTATACTAATACTGTATTTGACGTTCGACTCATTTACATCCAATTGGCAAACAGTGCTCTTCGATAGGTATAAGATGTCAACACTCCATATGATGGCTGCCGTCAACTTCTTCTCGATTCTGCTCACCTCCTCGTCCCTCATAGAACAGGGAGACCTGACTCCGGCATTTCATCTGGTGCTGCACAACAACACTCTATTAACTGATTGCCTCTTATTGTCGATCTTCTCAGCCGCCGGTCAACTGTTCGTCTTCTATACGATCTCAACATTCGGAGCACTAGTATTCGTAACTATTATGACATTAAGACAAGCGATTGCTATACTATTGTCGTGTCTCGTATACGACCACTCATTGGCACCCATGGGTCTGATCGGCATAATTATAGTATTCGCAACACTTTTCACTCAAATCTATTGGAAGTCCCGATCCAAAAGCAAAAGATAACGAATTATGACATAAAATGTTTTCATTTAATTATTTATTAAAAAAATTTTTATTTATGAGTCAAACCATTTAAATCTCTTATAATTTAACCCTCAAATCAAAAGACCGGTATTTATAGAAATAGAATTAATTATTTGTTATTATACACTCATTAATGCATTTGAAAATTAATTTCTGCACTCATTTACTTTTTGGATCAATTTTTTTTATATAATTATAGTTATAATAGTTATGTTTTTTAATATTAAAAAATTTTAAATAAAACTTTTTGCACTTTTATGCGTCAAATAAATATTTTTTGTTTTTACCTTAAATTCATATAAGTTTTATAAGTTGTGAAGAACTGAACCAATTTGTGTCGACAAATAACTCGGTTTATGATATTTTGTTAGTTTTATGTTAATTTCATTTGAAATGTTTTATTTACTTTACTTAAATATATAAAATTAGGGTTAGCCAAGGTGGTATTGTCAAAATATCTCGTAATTTTAAAAATGTGAGTTTTAGCCCGGAAAATAGTTATGCGCCTATATTTTTAGAATTTATGCTAAAATTAAATTTATTTTCTTTTAAAATCAGCGCTAAATTCAGTTAAATCGGGTTAAATAGCGAAATAGCCGAAAATATATTGCCCGAAATAATGCCAAAAATCCACAAATTTAACCCCAAATAAACCTTTTAACTTAGCTAACCCTACATAAAATGCTTATTTAAATTAAAAGTTTTATTAATTTATTGATTGGACGACTAATAAAATTCAATACTATTTGACTGCAATTTGCATTTAATAAAAATTTGTTTTTATTAACTAAACTATATATTTCATTAACAAATTAACCAATTATTCTATTTATTGCAATAGTTGTGCAACAGTTTTATTGCCGATATTTAGTTTAATCGTTTGATTATTACTTTGAATCAAATAATCATTTTGAGACTGAGTTTGTGTTTGAAGTCAAATGAATTGCAAACATCACTACAAATAGCCTTGACTTCACTCGTCAGTCATTCTTTTCAGAATTCACATATAAATTGAACTAAACTTATGTATTAGTTTGAGAAGTACTGTATATTGATAAAAGTTTGATTTCAGTTTGGTCATTTTAAATTGATTTTTAGCTTAAATAAGATTTTAGTCTAAAGGAAAATATGAAAATGAGTGGTCTTTCAGCGATTACTTATTTGATTCTTGTTTTGGTTCAAAATATTTTCTGTGAAAATCATTTCTATCCAAACGGTCGATACGGAAAGAAGTCTTCAGTAGATTTTGTCAAAAATACTGACAATAAATATAAAAAGCATCAAATTTTAAGTAAGTTAAGCAATCATTAAAATTTTAATAATTTTTTATATACCGGTAATTAAAAAAATAATAATATTTACCGGTAATTGACAGAAGACGGAAATTTGAAGCAATTTTACGGAGAGTTACAATGCAGACACACGGGTTCACTCAATTATTACCGCTGTATTGATAAGAAGAGGTTTGAACTTAATTAATACTTTAAACTAACTTTTATAATTTTTAAATTATTTCAGTCTAGAAAGTGATAACTTGGAAAAATGGCCAAGATTATAAGAATGTTTCGTAACTACGATAATGTTTTAAGTCTTTAATCAACATTTTTGTTTTAATACAGTAGTTTTAAAATATTAAATAAACTATTTAAAATTTAAACATGTTAATTATTTAATTTTATCTTAATATCGGACAAAAACTAATACTAATGACGAAAATAAGTTAATAAATAGAATCGAAATAACTGTAAGATTTAAATCTTTGTTTAAAACATTAAATTAAAGTAATTGTAAAACAAATATAAAGCTGTTTGTAATCACTTCAAAATAGACTAATTTAGTTTTTACCAAATTTGTCTATTTTATGTCAAACATGAAACTAATTTAAAATAAATCGCTAAAATGCATCAGTTTATCGAAATAGTTTTAATTAATATTTCAAAAGTTAATAAAAGCAATAATTATTTAGATAAAAATTTTAAATCTTAAAAATAAATTTGAATAGGTTTTAGCAAATATTTGGAGTATTAATTGATAAATTTTAAAATACTAATTAAATTAAAAAAACATCTTTTATTACTGTACACCTTTGGTGGCCAATCGTGAATTCGGAATTTACTTATTACTAACGTTTTCTATAATAGGTTTATAAAAGTTTGCACTAGTTAAAATTGTACACAAATTATAATAAGAATCTTAACTTTTTTAATTTGAATTGGCTACCAAAGCTGTACATGGTTAAATTAAAAAAAATTATAAATTAACAAAAGTTGCTTTTTAAAATTTCTATCATATTTGTCAAATGTTTCTCTCTGATTACAACGTGTTATGTAATACATTGCGATATTTGCTAAATAAAATTATTATTATTTATTATTATAAACATTTTTGTTACTAACATGCTAAAATACCAATTGTTTCAGTGACCCAGGTCAAAACACATAACAATACGAAAACATTCAACTTTCCTCGTGTATTACTATTTGTTAAACAAATTGTACTGTAATCGTACAATAATATTATATAAGATTTTGCTAATGTCTCGTGAATTTATACCAAGTTCAAATCAATTTTTAAAAAAATTTATTTTAATTGCAAACAATTCTCAACTCTTAATTTATTAATTCGATCAAACAATTGCCACGATCTATACACTTTTGCCAATATTTATAAAACAATTTCATCAAATTTTATTTATTTATTCATTTAAATAAATTTAATCTTATTTTTCATAAATATTGTTAATATCAGTTCAAAAATGCAAAGAATGTTATTCCGACTTTTAATGGCATTAATGATTGTCAAACAATCAAATAGTGAGTCATTTTGTGATATGAAGTCATTAGACAATGTCTTCAATATCGGCCATTTGGTGTATATGACTCGATGTGGAGAGTTGTGGACATATGACCCGAAACAGGACGGAAATAGAGGTGGGTTTACACGAGACTATTCGGTGTATACATTGGCGCGAAAGGAATTCATAACGTCTCTGGTCATCGATGATAAGTATAGCAATAAGTATCTCAGATTCGCTGCCTTTTCCATCCATGAAGTCAATTGTCTGAGTACTCCCGAGAGTATAACCAAGAGGTGCGCCCGAGCCGTTGAACTATGGAATTCGTGGTCATTGGTCGCCGACAACGAAACTATTGTTTTCTTTCAATACAATACAGAGCTTACAAACCCACCCATTGGCCAAAACCCGTTTGGATTTAAAAGCA
>JAQFXP010002634.1:0-14534 GCA_034693685.1 Belba bartosi | reverse complement strand
TTAATTTTGAAAATAAATAATTTGATTAAATAAGTTGATTGATAAAAATTTGATTGCTATAAAATTACTCAAATAAACAATAAGTTAAAAATATAAAACTTAAGATAGAATTAATCTGTGAATGTATTTTGAGTTAAGATATTCTTAGGGAACCGCTAATAAACTTATTATCGAAAAAAATATCTTCATGATTATAATATACATATATATTAAACAGGGATCGTGAAGGGGAGATCAGGCAAAAATCCCCCCTGATTTTTAAAATTTGGATTAATTCCCCCCTAGTATTTGGTCCGAGAAAAGGTACCCCCTCGACGTTTTGCCGGCCGCCGAAGGCGGTCGGCAAATTTTTTGGTTTTTTGCCCAAAATTAGAAAATTTCCCCTAAATTGGTGCTAAATCCGGTTTAAATCCAGCTAATTTAACTAAATTTAGTTTAAATCCAGTTAAATTAGTCAAAATTTCATCATAAATATATAGATTTTTAAGCGTTTTTGAAAAAATCCCTTCCCTGATTCCCCCCTAGGTTTTTGGCAAAAATTTTGAGAAAAATCTCCTTCCCTGATCCCCCTGGATCGGCCGACCTTCTCGATCCCTGATATTAAATAATTATTGCATTTCACATAAGTTTACATTTTATTGAAATAATGAACTGATACTGTATGACAAAGTTTGAAATATTTTAATATTTATTCAAAAGTTTAGTTTAAACCATACCTGTACCATTTTTGTTGTTGCAATTTATGAACAATTGCATAAATTTTATTTTCATCTGTAAATTTGAGAACTTACCATGCTCAAAATCTATTTTTCTATAATTTTCAAATTTTAAAAATCAAAACTAAAGCTAACCAAGTTGTTTATTATATTAAGGTTAGAAAATAATAATTAAATTTGTAAATAAACAAGCAATTTTATCAAAATTCTTACATCGTATATTGAGAATGTTGAATCAAAATATTAAATTGCTAGATTGTTAGATGTACAATCTATCTATAATGATTATCATGGAATCAATCATGTTAGACTGGTTAAGGGTGAATAACCCATAATGGGTTGGTTTGATAGCACATATCACATACAGTGAGTCTTATTATAACGTAATAGGGAATGGAGTGACGCCTCGAAGCCATAACAGATGTGAAAACATTTGAAACTTATTAATCAAACAAAACATTGTTATTAACTAATAGTTAGACATTAGCTAAACATAAATCAAATTCAAATAATATTAATTATTTAAATGAGTGCTGAACTGAAGATGAGCTCAACTCGGGATCTGTTGCTGGCCTTCAATGAGCGTCCAGTTTGTGATTGGGATCTAATCATAATCTCTTCAATCGATGAATCGCAGAAAAGGGCTTTTGAGCAGCAATTGGATCAAATGAAGACAAACGATAGACATCTGATATCTGAAAAATTTAAATTTTTGGTCATCTCTGACCAGAGTTTTATTGATGAGACAAAAGGCGACTACCGGTTGGGTTCGGGCGGTTCGACACTTCATATATTTCAATATATGATTCAAAAGTTTGGCGAAAATTATTTCAAAACCCATAAAACGCTTCTTTGCCACTCAGGAGGTCTTTGTCAGCGTTTGCCTCACTATTCGGTTTTGGGGAAACTCTTCTCTAATTTGCCAATTGATCTGAACGTATTGGACAATAAGTATTGGACGGCTTTGGACGTAAAGCTGGCGCTATTGGCGCCGTTCGCTCGGCTCATGTTGTCCGGCGTTTTTATCACTGCTTCCGATGATATCGTTATATATTCTTATAATGAGTTAGAGTTCAAATATTTGCCGCAATTCAGTGCCGATTGTATTGTAGCTCTGGGCCACCCGTCCAGTATTGACATATCTGTCAATCACGGCGTCTATGTATTGGAGACTCAAGACTTCGATTCAATTAATTCGAGATCTGTTTCATTACATAATTGTCGAAAAGTATTACAAAAACCGACTTTCGATGAGTTGACAAAATTTGACGCTTTTGTTAGAAAAGACGGCAAAGATTTTTGCATAACTGACAGCTCCTACTACTTGGGCGCAGATGTTATTATTGATAAGTTTATGAAATTCCCGATCGAATCGCTGAAAACCGAAATCGACTGTTACGGACACTTTCTCTGTCCTCTGGGCTCTGATCCGATAACCAAAGAACCAGAAAATCGTTTCAATTCTCCATTAAGTGATATCCTAATCGGCAGTCAATTCAAAGTTTTATTCTTAAGTCAATCGAAATTTTTTCATTTGGGAACTATTGGGGAATATATGTATACATTAACTGACTATAAAAACAAAGAACTGGCTAATAGTCTGTGCTTTAAATTGCCTCCAATTCATAATTCAATAAAAGGAACCGTTTTTTGTTCACTAATAGACCAGAAGTCGATAATAGACATTAAAAGTGTTATTAAATTTTGCGATTTCTCACAGATCTGTATCGAAACCGAAAACAATTTACTCTATAATTGTATATTTGATAAGAGCACAGATGTATCGCTTTCTGTATTACGATTTCCGCCCAATTATCTTATTTATTCAGTGGCCGTCACTATTGGCAATAGCGCTGACGAGAGATTCTGTACTCTGGGCTGTCATCTCAACAGTCAATTAAAATCCAGTCTATGGTTCGAACGAGTATTTCCTGTTTGTGAGACCAGCTCTGAATCTCTGCTCTCAACACTCAATCTAATTAATAATGATTTCAATCCAAACCTATTCTCTAATGCATTCAAACTTTCGATGTCTGACATCAAAGAAGTCAAAAATATTGATTATATAATGAATTTTCAGAATAGATTAAAATCAATTTTATAAATAAAAGCATATTTTTGTACGTTTTTTGATAAGAATTTAATTAATTTATTTTAATTAATGCATTAAATTAAGAAAATCTAATAAAAGATTACTTTAATTTCAATTAGTTAATCAATTGATTAGAAAAATCGTGTTTTTGAACACAAATATTAACGATAATTATCGAGAAATTTATATTCAAAGCAAACATTCAAAGCTAGGATTTGTGTCAAAACTCATTATCCAATACATGGATTGCGTGACAACGTATCTCAAGATTATCTATTAATACACAATTATCAATGCGATTATGATTGTGTGCCTACGTATTTGTGCCTACCTGTGCCTACCTGTGCCTCTCGGGTTCAATGAGTTATTTGAGTGAAAGTTGTTTGAAAGTAGAATAATGAATGAATCGAGAGTTGAATTCAAATGTCGATATTATAATAATTCAAATAAGAAAAATATGAATTATGAAATTCGGTTAAATCATAACTAGATCAAGTTAATTAAAATGAAATTTAAAATGCTAATTTAAATTAAGAGTTTAACTTGAAGACATCAATTGATTCAAATGACCAAACTTGTTTCGAAAATATTAATAATTCAAAAGTTTACTAATCAATACAAAATAATAACGTAATGTATGAATGAGGCAATGGTTACGAACATATGTAAACATAAAACTCACGTTTGATCTCATTTACGAGTTTTTGATTTGAATTATTAAAATTGAGTTTAATTTGATTTTTAATACTCTTTAAAATTCAATTGAAACTGAATTTAATTAAAAATAATATTTAGAAAAAGCATAAAAAATGCCTAAAAAGCGCTGTTATTATGAGATAATGGGTTTAGCGATGGACGCGACGGACGAAGATATTAAGAAGACTTACAGACAATTGGCGCTTAGTCTCCATCCGGACAAGAATCTGGACAATACCGAAGTGGCCAACAAAGAGTTCAAATTACTTCAGGAGGCCTACGATATACTGTCCGACCCGAGGGAACGCAAATGGTTTGCAAATTGCAATTTAGACTTAGAATTAGCGCTCAATTTGTTTTAAATTATAATAAATTCATTTTATTTGAGTCTGAGTTAAAATTGTATTTTAATTGAAATCTAATTATTATCTATATATCGAAGGTATGACAAACACAGAGATTCGATACTTTGCGGTCAAAATAGGGACGAAATAGTGGACAAAGAGATCGATGTTTTCCCGTTTTTTAGTTCATTTTGTTATACGTCTTATAGCGACGAAGAAAACGGTTTTTATAGCGTTTATAGACATCTATTCAATACTATAGACGAAGAAGACATTCCTTTTAAAGATAGCGATCAGAAAGAGAGTAAAATTACGCCGAATTTCGGTGACTCTCAGAGCCCATACGAAGAAGTGCATCAATTTTACTCGTTTTGGATGAGTTATTGTACCCAAAAAACGTATTCATATTTAGATAAATACAATATATCTGACGCTCCGAACAGAAGAGTCGCTCGAATTGTTGAGAAAGAGAACAAAAAGATTAGGGATTCGGCGAAGAAGAAGAGGAATGAAGAGATTCGGGTAATGTTTGATATTATTGCTGTTATTAATATTACAATCATTTCTATATTAATTATTTTAACAAATTCTGTAGCATTTGGTAGAGTTTGTGCGAAAAAGAGACAAAAGAGTCGCTCAGAATAGGAAGAAATTGGAGGCAAAGGCAGAAGAGAACAAACGGAAGACTGAGTCAGTGCGCAAACAGCAGATCGAGGCCCGGAATAAGCAATTGGAAAACTATTGTGAGTCTGAATGGACTTCAATGGCAGCCCTCGAACAGGATCTCAAAGAAATAGAACAACATTTGGATAAAGAGCACCAAAACGAGAAACAGTCGAAAAGGACTACAAATAGTGATTCAGATGCAGAGGACGAAGAAGAAGACAATCTGTATTGCATTGCATGCGATAAGGCTTTCAAATCGGATAAAGCGTTTGCAAACCACGAGAACTCGAAAAAACACAAAACGAATGTTTCGTTTCTGAGACAACAACTCGAAAAAGACAACGATTTGATTGAAACCGATTCCTGACTATAGATTCGATTTTTTATAATTAAAATTAATTAATTCATTCAATCGGTTTTTAACTTATTATCGAAGAATAAACGTATTTTCAAACCTAGTATTTAGAGTAACGGAAAGTATATTAATTTTGATCCTCTTATGTATTAAACGTTTATATTTCCCATTATTTTTCTCATTTATCTATTTGTTATTTGTGAACCATTTAAATGAGCTTATATTCAATCAATTCTTTCTCAAATTAAATCGGATTTAAATATATATATATTTTTATCGATTTATACATTTATTTCATTTATATTCATTGGAAGAAAAATTTTGATGAATTGGTTCGAAAAAAGGAATTTTAAGGCTTTGAGAAAAAAGCTTATCATTTATTCGATGTCAGAAAAAGAAATATCAGTTTATATCTGATGTCAAACAGAATTTATTGCTTAAAATAACGGTTACTTATCATCGAATGTCGGCTTAAAGTAGTCGTTAGATAAGAATTGTCGTCGAATTATGAATTTTAAAAATAAAGATAAATTAATATAAATTATTTCAATGATAAATTTAAAAATACAATTCATTTAAATTTCCAACAGATGTAGAACAGATTTTGAGTGAAATAAATATTTTGTCTTAATTTAAATATCAGACAATTGTTAAACAAGTGTTAGTTGTGTTTAAAAACACTTTTAGAATGTAATGAATGCAACGCTTAATGTAATTCAGCAAAAAAGAAAAATTTAAGTTTAAACAATATTTTAGTGTTAAGATTGTAAAAATTTTAAAATAAACGGGTTTAATTTGTGATATAAATTAAAATTGAAAACTGCATAACAGAATTAAAAAATATTGTTTAAATTATGGCAAAATACCTATTAGTTTACCAAGAAAAATTAAATAATTAAATAGTTAATTTAAGTAATGAAAGTTAAGTTAACTAACTTCCAAAAGAGTTATATGAAAAAGTTCATCTGAAGCCGTATAGGATTATATCTTGTAACTTACAATGTAAGTATACTTAATAAAAGTAAAAATAATTATATTTAAAATTAAAATTAGTAGAGATTAAAATAATTAAATAAGATAAAAATACATGAAACTTTAATTTAGAGTATCTAAGTAAAAACAAAACAATCTAAACTAGAATCAATAGTCAATGAAAATTTAATTATAGACCAGAGATCGAGAAGGGGGGATCAGGCAAAAATCCCCCCTGATTTTGAAAATTTAAATTTACCCCCCCCCCTAGCATTTGGTCCGAGAAAAAGTACCTCCTCTCGACGTTTTTTAGGTTTTTTGCCCTAAATTAGGAAATTTTCCCTAAATTGGTGCTAAATCCGGTTTAAAACCAGTTAATTTAACTAAATTTAGTTTAAATCCAGTTAAATTAGGCAAAATTTCATCATAAATATATCGGTTTTTTGAGCGTTTTTGGAAAATCCCCCCCCCCCCCTAGATTTTTGGCCAAAATTTTGAGAAAAATCCCTCCCCTGATATCCCCCCTGGATCGGCCGACCTTCTCGATCTCTGATTATAGACAATATCTACCACTGTTAGTTCTAACTACAAAGTATTAATATTACAGTAATGGCTCATTTTAATTGTAATCATTCACTATCACTAAATCTATATTCATTAAAAAATTATTTTGAACTTATTTATCAATTTTGAATATGTTACAAAGTCATAAGATAGTTAAGCAATCAAACGGCTAAACAAACGCATAAATTGTAATTAACTTAAATTGCAAACCAAATGATCAATTCAGTTATATTTTTCCTGACGTAAGCTATTCTAAATTATTTAGAACTCGTTTGCATTATAATGATTAAAAATTAGTTAATTGCGAAACAAACTATTTTGAAAAACTTAATTTATTAAAATTAATTAACTTTACACCTTGCACAAGTCTTATCTAAACTATACCAAAATTACTAATTTAAAACTCATAAAAGACGAGGCTTTAGACTCATTAAAAACTTAGTCTACACTTTGTGTTTAAGGTAACAATCGAGCAAAACCACCCAAAATGTTAATATCATTCAAAACCAGTTGAATGTCAAACGAAGTCAAACTGAGATTTCAAAAACTTTTACAAATAAATGCAAAAGAGCTCACATTTTATCGGATTTAGACGAAGCGCTGCTGAGATGTCTAAAATGAACTAGAAATATTTAACTCACTTTTAAATCTAAAGGGGTTTTTATTTTTAAAAACACAGATAAATCTTCTAGCTTGTATAATTTGACTTTTATCAATTACTTTGTACTAGGCTCTTTAATAAAATGTTATTTGATTTATGTCCATAAATCAAAATTATAATCCAATAAATAACAAATAATTTTTTGGCACTTAATGTAAAAATATATCTTTTGCTTAAAACTACAAAAGATCATCGACTCTATTGACTGATTAAACGGTTTTCAGTTATTGCTATAATTTAATGGATTTTACTGTAAATGAAAAATTTTAGCGAAAAGAGGAAGTGATGCTATATTTTACACTGAATTACATATAACCCGAATAAAAGTGTCATCAAAAGCAACAAAAGGAAAAAACAAATATATGTTTGAAATGGTTTGAAATATACGTTACACCCAATTGCTATTTTAGTGCAAATAAAATCCTATTCATTCAAATTTTCCAATTAAGGTCTGTTTTATCTAAAAATTTACATTTTAGTCCTAATCTGTCTAAACGACCAGTCATTCGGTGCAATATTTAGTAAAATCCCAGAATTCGTTATTATATTATTATGTTGTTTTGGCTTTACTTTTATTCTTAATTCGTTTCATTTGAGTTTTGACGAGCATTTAAAACCAGTTTTAACTCTAAAGCGAAATGTTTTTACATTTTTTTTTGCAAAAAATATTATTTCATAGCTTTTACCAAATTTTATTGAACTTTTATTTCTTTTAATTCTCGGATATACTTCACTTCAAGTTTTTATTAACTAGATAAATCTTAATCTCATAAATAAAAATTGTGACAACGTCAAAAGTTCTCAATGCCTTTCGAAACGTTTAAGTTTTTAATGATATTTTATAAATAAAAAGATTAATTCGAAGAAAATATAAAGAAACTGAATATTCTTTAATTAATTATATAGATTGTGAAAACATTGAACAAAATTCTAATAATTTCAAAAAAATAGAAACTAGCTGCAATCGATTTTCTGAACAAACATAAAAACAAAGTCAAAAATAGACTACATTAATGAGAACTAAAGCCAAAAACTCATCTATTGATTCACTTTCTCTAAATAAAATTTAATATTGTATTCTATTAAAGTGAATATACGTCTAATATCTCTGTAAGTATTTCTAAGTTATAATTAAAATCTGTTTATAATTCATAAATTCAAATCAGAAAAAGTGATAAGTTTTTGAGCGACAGAATAAATAAACTTTTCATTAAATATAGAGATTAACTGAAGGTTATATCACATCTAATTTTAATAATTTATATAAACAATTCTTATAATAAGCACTTTATTACTCCTGTGCCGTATAATTAATGTCTAATTATTCAGTTATTGTGAATTTTGTATAAAAAACTCATTTTCTGCATAAGTTTTCAACAAATTTTAATTGAATTTAGGAAAACAGAAAAAATATCAAAATCGGGAAAACATTTGGATGAGAAACAACTGAGAGCTTAAGGCATGAAAAGAGAGCAGAAGTTAATACTAAGCAGTTATTTATATCTTAGTCTAATCGAAATGATGAACCGACGCACTTAAAGGTCGAATTTCGTATATCTAATCGCTTGCCATAAAGTCTCTCTTAGTTTCTCTCTTAGTCCTCAGTCATCGATTTAGACATAAGATTAAGTGATGCGCGACTAAGAGAGCGTTCGCTTTCCAAATAATAAATTGAATTTTAACTATAATTTTAATATTATGTTATTATATGTTCTGGTTTTTGAAGGACAGACACAGTTGTGGTTTTGAAGATTAAAACTGTTGTAAAGAGAATATAAACGAAAGGTAAGACTCATAAGACTACTGACATTAATTGTGATGACATTCGTTTGACACATAAATACGGGTGTCTTTCGTGCGTGAATTGTATGAATTATTTGTTTGAATAGATTTTTTATGATAAGACCTAAAGTTAACAATAGTTCTGCCTTTGAGTGCAATACTAGCACTCATTTGAATTTCCAGGATATGTCGAACTAATACTTCCCTCAATTCTATGCTTTGCAAAGGTTGGGCACCGCTACAGCTCTGGCATAACAGAACTTTCTGTGCATTGTATTGCATCCAAACAAAGAACTTCTTTTGTGTTTAAAGTTTTTTTACTCACTATTGCTTACCTGAAGAGTAACCCCGACAGTAAAAGCAAACCAACCCAACCAACACTCGTTGCCATAGATGTGTTGCTATCCTTAAGCGCTTTAAACTTTAAATACTCTCATCGAAGCTCTTCTTCTTCTAAACTGAGACAATGATCTCGAATCGAGTGATCTCTGAGTTTGTTCTTCCGTTCGATTCTTCGTCGACGCCATACAATAGCTCTGATTTCGATCCAGAAGTTCACGAATTGTGTAAACAAGAGTTGGGCGACAATCACCTGAGAGTTGCCAAATGCATAGTTGTCGGCGATATTGCTGTTGGAAAGACTTGTCTTATAAACAGATTCGGGTATAATGTCTACGCAAACAACTATAAGGCAACGATTGGCGTCGACTTTGATGTTCAGAAGTTTGATATTCTGAAGACACCATTCAGTTTGCAAGTGAGTCAGACATTCAAAGATATTCAAACATTTAATTATTTCAATCAATTAATCAATACTTTTCTAATAACTATTCACAGTATATACTGTATACTTACAGTATATTAGAAAACTTTAAAATATTATATATAAATAATAATAATTCAATTTATAAAAAATATTTTCAAGTTTTCAAATAAATCTCATTTAATGTTTTGAACTCATTTCGATGAACTTTTTCTGAACTTTCACTAACATTACGATTCAAAAGCATTAAAATAAAATAATTAATGTCTTTGTCTATAAAGACTACACATCCACTGAATTTATAATTAGTGCTCAATTATAATGCAATGCCATTACCTCTAATGACTGGATCGTAGTGTCAGTGAATGTTTAGGAAAATAAAAGTCAAAAATATTGAACAAATACTTTAATTTAGTCAATCAATTAATTTCTCTTCTTCTGAGTCACAGATTCACTCTTAAAGTTAGAGATATTTTAGAAAAGAGTTTTATATAAATTCATTTAAGATAAAGGAGAAAGTAATGACTCAATTAGTTATTGAATTTATAATATTGTTTAAATTGAACTAACCTAGATCTGGGACACTGCGGGCCAGGAAAGGTTCAAATGCATAACCACCACCTATTACAGGGGCTCTCACTGTGCGGTTATAGTGTTTGACTTATCGAATATGTCGACTCTTATCAGTGCCAACAAGTGGTTGCAGGAGATATTGGACGCGAATTCTCGTACAGACAAACCGATTCTGTTTCTGGTCGGCACTAAAAGAGGTTTGTCTCGGCTCTCATTCAATCGAATCATTTATATAATTCTGATTTTATTATAATAATAATATACTAAAAGTTATATAATTATAATAACAGATCTGTTATGTGATGGCGCGTCGGAGTTCGTCACTCAAGAAGCGGCCAAAATCGCCAATCAATTGGAAGCAGAGTTTTGGACAGTTTCGGCACAAAGTGGTGAAAATGTAAAGGAATTGTTCTCAAGAATCGCTTCGTTGGCATTCAATCAGATTATGACTAATGAATTAACTTCTAAGAGGGAGTCAGTCAATAGCAATGGAAAGTCTGCCGTAAAATATGCCGAAAATTTCATCAAATTAAACAAACATGATAAAAAAGACAAAAAGAAGAAAGACTTTTGCTTTCAGTTCAATTGTGTCATCAAATAAAAACAAACAAGAACATTTTTCCATATAATCTCATTTTTCTAAATATAAAATTCGTTTTGTATATACTCTAAGTTATAATATATTATATAACTAAAGTAAAAACAATGTTTTATCGCAAAAATTTAACCTGAAACATATAAATTCTTATTATATTTTAATTGTATTGAAGTTTATTTTAATTATTTAATATCGAATTTAATATTTGCCAAAAATTTTTTATATTATACTGTAAAATAAATATTTAATTTAAGCCAAACATAAATATAATTTTTCTAATCTTTATTGACTTAAAAACATCATTAAAGCAAAAAAATACTTAATCCGAGAGTTTTAGGTCAAAACTTTTAACTATATTTTGATAAAAATTTTGCAATTATTGACTAAAAATTAATTTTTTAAAAACTCAATTAATTATTTTAAAGTAACTTTAAATAAATTTAAAATAATAAAAACATAAAAATATTATAATTTAATAGCCAAAACTAAAATCAAATTAACTAATTTTTAATTCAAAAACATAAATATATATATAATATATTCATAGCTATAGAAATAATAATGTTTTACAGAATATGACTTATTATCGATTATAAACCGAAATAAATCTGTTTTAAGATTAATAGCAATTTATTTAAACAAACTTTGAATTGTGTTTAAATATAAACGAATCGAATATATATATTATTTAGTGACAATGTATCGAATGATTGCATAATCTATTGATCGAAAAAAATAGAATTAATGTAATTAAAAAATTTCCGATAATTTACAAAAAGTCTGCAACAAATTCAGTCTTTATTCACACAAAACCTTTTGTTATAATTAGGTCTTTGGATACGTTTGCCATCCATTGGTGCAGTTTTGGTGTCTTCGATGTTATGACTCTTTTGCAGCGAACTATTGCTTCGATGTCTTCTCTTCTTCTTGACAATACCATTGTTTGAATGGTTAGAACCGTTGAAATCGATGTTATGTTTTTTGAACATCGCTTCGATTTTGGTCTTAATGTCAACACTACTTATATTGTCTTTATTTTTGTCGATAAAGTTTTTGAAATTCTCCTGAAATTCATTGATATTTAAATTATTATTATTGCTATTAACGCAAAAATTATTAAAATATGACAACTCTTTCAATGACTGAGAACTACTTTCTTTGATTGAATTATTGTTTGATTTGTTTGTCGTCGAAGTCTTCGGCGATCTTTTGGCGGTTTGTGTTCGGGTCGTCGACTGAGGCGTTGAATCACTCTTCGGCTCATTATTGGCTACACTTTCATTGGTTTTGATATCACTTTTGACAACAGTATTGATAATGTCATCGATGTTAGAACTGATGATTCGCTTCCTGTCCTCCAGACTCTTGGCATAATTGTCGCAATCGTTTGCATTTAAGACTACTTTCAACTCAATTCCTAACTTTTGACGGAATCTAATGTTTTCTTTGCAGACATTTTCGAATTGAATCTCATTTTGTTTCGACTTATTTAAGAGCATATCATTGGTTTGACTCAAGAGATAACTCAAATCCAGACATTTGTCCAATTGATGACTCTTTTCGTTTGACTTAATCTGAAGATCGAGTAATAGTTTCGCGAATTTAAGTCGCGTTTGATTTAACTGATTATTAATTGAATTCAATTGTTGTCTAACCGAGTCTTTCAGTTCAAGCAATTGTTGTCTAAACTGATCCAACATTTTGTTTGTTTTTAACATAAATTGTTTAGACTTTCTGTGACACGAATGACAACAAATACATCCAAACATTGGTTTCGAGTGATTGGCCAAAGAGTCGGCGCTTTCTTTCGCACACAAGTCGTCTAAAAACTCATCGAAGCCTTCCTTCGGGTTCTCCGTCTCCTCTCCCGTCGGGTCTTCGCTCTCATAGTCATTGAATATATTACTAATTCGGGAAATATTGTCGAATCGGAGAAAGTCTTCAAACAAACCATTTGTTTGGTTGAGGAAAACGTCGTTTTTTATGACATTATTCTCATATTCTTTACAATAATCAGAATTTGTATCGAAACCAAATGTAATGCCAATTGAATCCATCTTTTGTGGCATTAATTCAATTTCAATATCTATTGAAATAACTAATAATTTACACAAAAATCAAAATTTCAAAATCAAAACAAACCAATAAATCAAATATTTTTTAGTCAATATTGTCTCAAATCGTAGAATTTGGCCAAAAAAACGCTAAAAATATTGATAATATAGATCTGAATATAAAAGAATAAAATCAATTAATAGTTAAATCCAATTATGAACTGAATTAACAACAAATGACTGAATTGGAGCCAAACATCACATGGTTTGAGATAAACAGTCGACGAATTCAAACGTAATTTTGACAATAGACTTGGGTTAGCACACAAACTATGTTTTATTTTAATTATCTCTCAGAACCCTATAATCAATTATAGTTTACATTTTTAATGCAAAACTAATCAAATTCCTGATTGTTTCGCTCTCTGCACTAAAAACGTTATTATTGTATAAAAATTAGTCAAATTTGGAGCCAATATATGGTATTTGTGATGCAATCGGTGTCTAAATTTCATCGAAAGTTCAAAAAACTTTTTAAGAATTGATCCAAAAATTTGTTTAACTGTTTAGAGCCAATAAGGGCTGCATTTTAGACATAATTATAACAAACATACCTACCGTTAAACTACCCTAATTCAACCTACCCTACCTTACCCTACCATTTCATTGATTGTATTGCTAATTGCATTGATTCAGTTCTTAATCATTATCCAAATCTATTAATAAACTTAATATTTTTAATGTATGATGAGTTCAGTTTTGTAAAATTGACCCAAGGTCTATATTTTAAAACAATTACATAACTTTTAAACAGGAATACAGGAAAAGTGTCTGGGTCAGACTATTGACCTAATTATTAAACTTTTGTTACGCAATAATTATTCTTACAATTCGTTTAACTTTGCATTAAATTAGTATTTATTTAATTGTTTTCATTACTTGAAATACATTTTTAATTAAATATTTTAATTATTGGATTCAATTAAACGACTTTTAAATCTTTGATTGATTAATAGATTGAGTGATAAATGATTAATAAATCTCTTCTTAATATTCATATATTAATAATTTGTTTGAATTAATGAAACAATAAATTAAATATATTTTTTCAATGTTTGAGTATTAGTGATAAGAATTTTCATTAATATATTGAATTAAATAGTTATTAGTTTTGAATAATTCGAATAATCGAAACCTTTTTGCGATTGTTTGAGAGTAAGGAATGTAATCAAAGAGATGGCTCCGAAAACACTCCATTTGGTCAGGTTTTCCATCGCCTGTCCCTTCAATTGACTCATTTCCGTCAAATCAATGCTTTGAAAACCAATTACTTTCTGTTCATCGAATCGTTCGATGCTTTTCATTGGTATTTCAATTCGTTTTTCACTAACGGTTTCGTCAGTTCTTCGGTTCTCCAAAACTCTTCGTTCGGATTCTCTCACTTCATTCGATCGAACCATTCGTTCGCCAACTCTTTGTTCGTCGATTTGAGTGTTTTGTCGACGCATTTCATCAGATCTTTTCGATGATATTCTTCGTTCAGATTCTCGTCTATTAGTGTCTCGTCGTTCCAATTCTCGGCCCTCGACTCGACTCTCCCGGCGCTCAACCTCTCGTCGAGTAGTGTCTCGTCGTTCCAATTCTCGGCCCTCGACTCGACTCTCCCGGCGCTCAACCTCTCGTCGAGTAGTGTCTCGT
>JAQFXP010002633.1:0-14538 GCA_034693685.1 Belba bartosi | reverse complement strand
CTCGATTTAACATGGGGGTCTATGGGAAAAAGCCCCTCCATAAAGTACGTCTCGAAAATAGGCTCGTACTGTTGTGCGTCATTACAAGCCCCGCCCACGGCTGTAGACGCAAGTATCTACTGTTGTGTATTATATTAGAAATTTACCAAAACAAAACATTTATGTAAAATAATTGTTGAATATAAAAAATTGACAAAATCGTTTAAATCTATTAAATTAAAACTGAAAATTCTTTAAACGCTTTAAAAATTACTTAATTTTACTTGCAATTTAACTAAATTTAGGCGAGATTTAAAATTAATTTAGGCACAATTCTCTCATTTTGGCATAAAAATATAACAATAATTTTGTAAATGTTAAAAAAATTGACCTATTCGAGAATTAATTTACAAAAAAAAATAAGCAATAATTTTAAAATTAGAGAAATATTTGGTTATTTCCACTTGTCCAATCTCTGATAAAAGCTGATATAAAAAATTAATATAAAAAATTATCTTGTTAAATGGAAAAATTTATTTTAAAAAATTGAATTTTAAGACTTATTATCTTTGTTTAACAAAACAAAAATTTTGTCGATTAATTCCGGATATGATTTTAATATCAAGATCCAATCCTTAGGAAGAGCTTCATTTCGAATATATTTAAAATTGTCAACTATAAAATTAACAATTATCTTGCTTAAATCTTTGTCGTTATCGTATAGTTTTAATAATTTTATTGCAATTTTAGAATTAATAAATTCCTTGATATTGGTAAGCATGTAAAATTTTATATTCATCGCAACAGAATCAATAGAGAAATCTAGCATGCTTTTAGCTATCTTCGCTAATTTTTCAACAAATTTTTTATTTGTCAGATTAATTGCAGCAAGACTATTATTTTGCATTTGTGGCGTTTTCGTAGACACATTAAATAATAATTTAGATTGCTCAATTGGACATTTAACTTGGAATTTACAAGCTCGGGCACTTTTATAATCAATCAAAATAGTGCGTGAATTAAAACTAAAAGCCCTATTATAAGTATTATAGGTATTATATGGTGTTATCATTGTTACAGTTTTATTCATTAGTTCTAAACAGTCGTTGCAATTATTAGCCATTGAATATTTAAAAGTGGTTCCACCAATTCTTTTATACGTTTTTAATTTTTGTTTTACGTCCATATGTCCACATATTCCATTATGATTTAACACAACTTTCTAAACTAAATGATTAATTGCAATTTAATTACTATTTGTTTTTATTATTTTATACCTAATTATATAGCAAACCTAAATTATAGTCGTTAAATGTTGAATCTATTAGATAAATTGAACATTGCGTCAAACATGTCATACAATTTGCATTTCTCCTTATACTAAAGTTTGTAGGTAACCTATAACTAGTATATTTAAATTTTGTTTTATTTAAGTCAGACTTAACTAATAATCATGTTAATAAAATAAAAGATTAACAATGAAAACATAACATTGAATAAGAAACATTTTTTTAAATATTACAATAAAAATTTTACTAAAATGGTAAAAATATTTTTAGAAAAATAAATAATATATAATACATACCGATACTTTAAGTAAGATATACATATTATGTAATTTGCCATTAAAATATAAAATAATAGTTGTTTTAAATTCATTTTGTAATTTAGACACTTGTTTAGTACAACTGATTATTTGGATTTGTTAAACTTTTGATTTTTTGTATTAATATATATGTTATTTGTTATCTTAATTTTGTTATTTTCTAAAGAATCTTAAAAACAAACGCAAAACAAAACAAATTATTTAAAATTTAAACAAAAAATTATTTTACATATTTGGAAATGTTTTTATTAAACAAATTAAGGAATTTATTTTCCTGAAAATATCCTCTTAAATACTACATTGCGTAATAAAGTTTGACTAGATAAGAATTTAATATTTTGTACAGACACGGTAATTCTAAAAGTTACAAAAATTTTGCTATATAACGTAATTATAAATAGAGGCACTTGTACATTTTATAACTAGCTTTACATTTTTAACTTTTACTAACTTGTAAGTATAAAAAAAGAAATATATTAAAGTTCAAATATCGGAGAAACATAAAAGTTTTTAATTTTAAACTTTTATAAATTTCACAAATGTAATTATTAATCAATATAGTTATTTGAAACTTATAATCATTTTATATAATTTTTATTTTAAACTTTTGTTTTAATCAAAATATTTGTTATAAACAAAAGTTTAAAAAGATAATCAAAACATATTATTTAAACTCAATAATAGTGAACTTAGTATTAAATTTATTAAATTTAAGATAATAGGATAATAGTAAAAAATTATTAAATTAAATTTAAAAAATAATTTTAAACTGACAAGAAATGTAACGGTAAGCCCCGTATCCGATTGCCAAAAAATTTTGGATTTTGATAGAGCTTCAAAAATAAATAATATGTATTTAAAATTTTTCGGCAGAAAGTGATAGACAAAAATTTTATTGAGATTTTTCATAATTATTTGCTATAGATATTGGGATTGCAATCGAAAGCTATTAAAGCAAATGTGGTTTTTACATCTTGAATAAATTATAATTTCTAGTTTTAAACTTTTAAAACATTGGTTAATAATTAAAATAAGACAAATCTCAACTGAAGTTACTTAAAATATTAATGTTGTTGTTTTCTTGTTTAAATGCAAAAATGCAGAATTTGTAAAAATGAAAAATTTATATATTCTCTTAAGTTTTTCTCTTATTTAGTTAATAAACAATGTTTTAAACGTTTAAAATGTATAAATAAATTTTTTTAGATGTAAAAATTACATTTGCTTTAATCGCTTTCAATCTCAATTGCAATATCTATAGCAAATAATTATGAAAAATCTCAATAAAATTTTTGTCTATTACTTTCTGCTGAAAAATTTTAAATACATATTATTTATTTTTGAAGCTCTATTAAAATCCAAAATTTTTTGGCAATCGGAGGCGGGGCTTACCGTTACACCCCTTGTGAGTATTAAAAATTTACAAGTTATTATATCGTTAAAAACAATATAATTTTATAAAATAGCAAAATTTTTGTAACGTTTCGAATTACCGTGTCTGTATATATATTTTGTATTTTAAATTTTTTTTTGTTATATAAATATATAATTGAAATAAATTTAAAATTTAGTATATAACTTAGAAAAAATTTTACTGTTTTTTATCGCTTTTTCCTATGACATCAAATCGTAAAGAAAATAAAAACTAATTACGACTTGTAAAAATATACAAGGCTTTAAATTATAAAAAAATATATACATTTAATTTAAAGCTATTCAAAATAATAATTTTCAACTTAACTATATTTAATATAATACAATTTAGGTTTAAATTAAATTTATTATTTTATAATTTACAATTCATATTTTTACAAGTCGTTTACAAGTTGTTTTCATTTTGTATATTATCTATTGTAATATAAAAAAGCGATAAAAAGCTACGAGATTGTTGTCCAGATTATTTTAAAAATTAATGAAAAAATGTTTTAAAAACCAAATGAAAATATTTAAAAAAATTAATAAAATATATATGTACTCTTATTTAGAATTTAAAAAGTGCTTGTTTAACAAAATTATAAACAAATTTTCATGTGTATTTTATTTTTATCAAAGTTAGAAAAGTGTGGGGTGGAAAAAGATTCTCAGAGCAAATTTATATATATATTTCTTCGAAAATATATTAAAAACGTCATAATAAAACATAATACAAATATTTAAAATTAATTAACAGAAGTAATATAATTATTATTAAATTTAATTTTTATTTTTCAAATTGTGCTCTAATGAAGCAATAATTTTATCAATCAATTGTGTGTCAGATTTGAATAATTCTTGAAAATCATTAGAAGATTCGCTGCAAATTGATTAAAAATTTTTGATAATATGTTCAATTGCTCTTGCTTTTATTTCTTCATTTTCCCCATATGTTTTCCATCAAGTCGTCATTCCACCCGGTAGTGACCGAAAGGAACGGGAGGAAATTAATTTGTTGGCCACTTCGAACATGTTCAATTTGCACTTCAAACTTGATAACGGCTATGAGATAGTCGTGCGCATCGATCAAAGAGACGCATATAATGGCGATTCAATTGCTAAAATTCAACGTGATGAATCGTCTAACTATGTGGTTGTTGTTCATCCCACCACTCAATGCAACACTACCAAGGTCACACTTACTGGGCCACCAGAATAAAAATAAGAATAGTTTTTGATATTGAGCATGCTGAATATGGTGTGAAACAGGTTTTGCAGTTTTTTAAATATGAAATAAATGTATTGTTGATAACTGTGCATATTTTTCAATGCTATTTGTATTGATTAGATGCAATAAAGTATTATTTTTAAACAAATTGTTTAATAATAAAATTGTTTTAAGTAAATAAAATATTAATTAGTTTTACATTTAATATTTTTATTGAATTTAACTTTTAGTTTTTAATTTAATTTGTTCATTTACATTTGATCAATGACAATTGCATTAATGTTACTTGTAAACTTTTTGTATACAGTATTATGTATTAGAAAATTTAAAAACAAAACAAATTTTTTATATAATATGTAAACAAAATTTTTGATTTTAACATGATATTGATTTTAAAAATTAGTATTGGCTAGAATATTACTTGCTAAATAGCAAAAGTGTATTTTTAAGAAATTATTTTAACGGTTTTATCTTTGTTGAACAATACAACAATTTTATCAATCAAATGTGGATCAGATTCAAGTAATTTAATCCAATCGTCAGCCGACTTAAAGCGAATTTCTTTAAAATTATTAACTATAAAATTAATAATTACCTCGCTTAATTCATTGTTATTGCCGTAAAGTTTTAACAATTTAATTGCATTTTTAGAATTAATGTTTGTCCAAATAAACGTATACATGTCAATTTTTAAATTTAGTGTAACATAGTTAATAGAAAAATCTAACATGTATGTTTGCGTTTTAGCAAACTTAAACAAATTTTCAACATTTTCTTCATTTGACAAATTACTTCCAACAAGATTATTGGTTTGTATTTTTGACTCATTTGTAGAAACAGTTATTGGCAAGTTGCGTTTATATAAATCACAATCTTGAATGGGACTTTTGCCTTCAACCAAAATAGTGTCTGGACCAAAACTAAAACCATCCACGAATGAATGATAAGTATCAGATGTAGTCATCAGTGTTACAGTTTTGCCCATTAGTTTCAAACAGTCGCTGCAATTACTTGACATTGAATATTTAAAGTTATTGTCTGGAATATTTTTCATCTTTATTTTATTCGTTACATTCATTTTATAACAATTATAACCAGTAGATAGGACCACTTCCCAGACTAAATAATTAATAAAAATAAAATTTAGTTTAAAATGTTTAGTACTTAATTTTATAACAAACCTAAATCATGCTTTTCGCAAATTGTTTCTGTTAATTCGGGTGTAAATTGAGTCAAACACATCGAACAAATTTCATTTTTTATTGGACATATTTCGTAAATTTTTGTTGAGCTTTCAAATTGTAATTCAATCCAACGCTTAAATCTACTTCCATTTGTCTTTTTGCTAGTTTAGTTAAAATTTATTTATGTTAACATTAAATAATAATTATGTTATATAATTAAATATTAACAACAAAAATATAACATTCTTGACATAAAAGTTTTTACGTTTTAAATACTTTTGTCAAATTTAATTAAAATTATAAAATTATTGCTAAAATCAAATAAAATATAATACAAACCGATTAGTGGTAAGAGAATTACACAATAATATGTAATTTAAAATTAAAATATAAAGTAATAGTTGTTTTGAATTCATTTTGTAATTTAAAGACTCAATTAGTAAAGCGAATTGTTAGAATGAGTTAAAATTTTTATAATTTGCTTAAATATCAACCTGATTAAAAAGTTTTTAAAAACATTCAATAATTACAACATAAATTATTTGATATTTAAGAAATAAATATTTTTACATATTTGGAAATGTTTGTTTAAACAAAATAATGTTTTTAATTTACAAAATATTAAACTTAATAAATTAATAATAGCTAATTATTATATGGATAAATAAAGTTTGTCAAAATTATTATGTAATATATTTAAACAGTAAATTTTTGTTTGTTATATTTAAATACATATATTTTATTTGCTTTATAAATATTAAATATAATTGTTTTTCTAAATTTCAAAAATAATACTTAGAGACCGGTATTTATATTTAATAATATTAAACAGGAAAATGGTATTTAAATTATAATAAAAATAAAATTGGATTGGCCAAATAAAAATATTTTAAAATTAACTAACCATGAGTGCCGTTTACTTGCTCACGGCTTTAAGAAACTTGATTGCTGTTTTCCGAACAATTAAAGCAATTAAAAACTAACTATATTAGTTTTAACCGCAATTGGGGGCGTTAGGAGGCTTTTTAGCTGTATTGTTTATGCATTGTAAAATATGACTTCTTTATAAATCATATGCAAACCGTTTATCAATTAACTCAAAAATTAATATTTTTATTTCTTTTGTCTTAAAATAATGTTTCTAGTTATTTTGAATAGTTTTTATCATGCCACTTAATCATAAAACCCAAAATTTTATTTTCTCCCCATATAAACAATACAGCTAAAAAGCCCCCTAACGCTCCCAATTGCGGCTAAAACTAATATAGTTAGCTTCTAATTGCTTTATTTGTTCCAAAAACAGTAATCAAGTTTTTTAAAGCCGTGAACAAGTAAACGGCACTCATAGTAAGTTTATATTAAATACATATAGATAAAGAAAGAATACTGCCATATAAAAATTTATTTTGAAAACATTACATTATGATATTTTTAAATATTTGTTAAAAAAACAATAATAGCTAATAGTTTTGATATGTTTTATTTGATTTCTATTTTAATTTTAATTTTTTATGTTTAATATTTATTAATATTTTTTTTGTATTGTTTGCAATGCTAAAGCTGGCAAATGGAGTGCCTTTTAATTAAGTGCTACTTATATTTGCCTTAAAAACATGTTTTAAATATTTTATTAATTGATTTGATTTCATGCATGTAAAACATTAAAACTTTAAAATATCCTAATCATAGCAAATGTTCAATCATTGATTGGTTGTTTTTATTAAAATAATAGGTATTCCAAATTATAATCTTTAAATATATTACAATAACATAACAAATTTTTTATCTAAATTTTAGTTTAACTCAAAAGCGGTTAAAATATTGTTAATTATTTTGTGATTTATAATAATAATTATTATAATTACTATTATTAATAATAGTTAATTTGTCAAATTAATTAAAAATATATATAATCTGAATTGTATCAGTAATAGAATGTTTAAATTATGTTATAAATGAAAAATTATAATTAAAATTTTGCTTATGTATACTTTATATGGGCATGCTTTGACACCATAAATGGTTTTTTTGTAATTATGGTTAAACTTCCTTATAAGGAAATGCAAGTAATAATATATGCGCGGTAATACGGTAATAACTAATTAGATTGTAGATTTTATTACCGAGGTAGACTATTATTTTATTTATTCAATTTTCGCGCTACAAACATGCATTTTTGTAGTGAGTTTATAAACAAACAACGCTAACTCAATTTTAAATTTATTTGTATTTTTAATACTTTATGGATAGTATATATACAGTTGAAGATATTTATAAATAAATTACTTGATTACTAAATTATTTTAACAAAAACATAAATTTAATTATAAATTAATTGCAAAAATTAAATTTCAAATAATTATTTATTATTGATTTATTTTTAAATAAATTATATTCTATTTTTAATATAATTTTTTATTAATGTAAACAAATTGTATATAAAACCAAAGCAAATAAAACAAAGTTTTCAAATGAAATGCAAAATCAAAATAAAACTTAATTTAATAAACAATTAATTAAATAAATAAAATGTTATTTCGATTAATATTATTCAAAACAAACCTAAATAATAGTCAAAACGTATTACAAAACCTAATAATAAATATACAGAAAAACAAACAAAAAATACAACAAAACTTAGATTTCAGAGACTTCTGACTCAAAGTACAACCGATTGCGGTCTTAGGCGATGAGAAGCGTAACTAAAAGATAGCAGATATGCAGCCAATGAGGGGAAGACTCATTACAGTGACGTTTAGCGCCAAAACCACTTCGGCTATGGAATGGAATTTCAAACCAACCCAACCCGAGATCCGGTGCACTCCCGGAGAGACTGTTCTCGCGTTCTTTACGGCGAAGAACCCATTGGACCGACCGGTCGACGGTTCGATACTTTTATTGTGTTTTAAAAGTTTTTTTTTTAATTTTAGACTTAATTTGATATTTGATATTCATTTGTATTTATATTACAGTTATCGCCATTTATACAGTCCAGCCCTTCGAAGCGGTTATCTAAATAACTTATGTCCGACCCCTTACTCGAAGACGTTCACAATTGAGTGCTCTCCTATACCTTCTTTGAGGCCAAGAAGGGCTTGAAATTGCCGACCGCTTACAGTCCAACCAATACGACAACACCTCCTGTGCCTCAACAGTCGTTAATCAATTAAAAGTTATAAACTTTTTGGCCTTTTTTGAGTATTTATTGTTTTTTACTTAATTTTAAATTAAATGTTGTTTTTTAAGTCAAATAATTTTTGTTATGTTTTATTTGATTTCTATTTTAATTTAAATTTATAAAAATTTAATATTTATTAATATTTTTTTATATGTAATGCCAGAGCTGCACACAGAGGGCACGGGATTTTATACAACTTTATAATTAAGTGCTACTTATGTTTGACGTAAAAACCTTTTCACATATTTTATTAAGTGAGTCTAAAATTGATTTGATTTTGAAATTAATTTTTGAATTATTAAATGTTTATTTAAAATAAAAGTCATTTAATTATGTAAATGTTCCAAGTTGTTTTGCAAAGTTAACATGCAAGTATTTTAACTGTTTATGCGTAGTTTGAGATAATTATAGATTTGAGATATTAAAAAGTTTTAGGATCAAGAAAAAATTTGTTACTGGCTTGTATATTTTTTATTTTGTAAAAATTACATGTTATTTAATTGTTTCATTTTAATCAAACTATGTTTTAAGCGATTCTAGTATTACATAAGAGGTGTATCTCTAACATGGTATATTTTTATATTTTTCTTATCGCTCTACTTGAACTAAAAATGCACTATTTAACTTTATGCATTATATATGATGTTTATTTAAATATAAATTATATTATATGATATTTATTATAGATAGAAATTATCGTTAAGAAAAACATTTTTATTAGTGTAGTATCAAATCACGTTTGAGATTTAAACAGGCGCGAATTTTTATCTAATTTTTTAAAATGTATTATTCCTATTGGTTCAAATTTCAAATTTAGCAACCGTCTTTCTTTTGTATCATAATAAACTACAGATGCTTTCAATGCATAAATTTTTTTTTATATAAATGAAAACTTTTTGTAATGAGTTTCGTATTAATATAAATATTAGAATTTTAAGTTAAAATTTTTCTGATTAAAGTAAAATGGATCATAAATTTACCAAGTCACCAAGCGATATTAAATACGTTGATCGACCACCGATATTATCAATGGCAAAAGACCTAGTTCAATCAAACCTATCCGAAAGTGAGAAAAATGATTTACAACAAAAAATTAATCAATTAATTGCCAAAAACGATGTAAAGACAACTATTAAGGATTACTTTGAAATAATTGGTAAATAAATAAATTATCTAAAAAATTAAAAATCAAACTTTTCATAAATAAGTATAATTCAAAATTAAACAAGTAAAAATTATTAATAATACCGTATAAACTTAAATATAAATAATAGAAAGAAAAATTGGCAAAAATGAACCAACTAAAAACTGCAAAAATAAGCCATATGGCATATCATGCACCAAAAAGTACATTCATTTGATACGAGACGGGCTTAAGACTGTCGAGGGTCGGGTCAATGATCCGAAATACCGTAAAATTAAGCCAGGTTGTTTAATACGCTTGTTCTACAGAACAAATAGCCAAGATGATGTCGTTTGTACTGTAAAAGGTGTCCATAAATATAAGACATTTCACGCTATGTTAGAATCGGAGGGAATAGACAATTGTCTTCCGGGAGAGACCAGTTTGGAAAAGGCTGTCAATACTTATAGAAGTTTTCCCAAATATGACGTCAAGGAAGAGATGTTTGGAGTACTTGCCTTCAGAGTTGAAGTTTACAAAAACAATATTTAATTGGATTAAAATAAAAATAGTTTTAATTAAAAAATGTAATTTTATTAATTAGATTTAGTAAACTTGTTTGTTTAAATTTAAATAAAATACATTTTATTAACTGTTTGTTTGTTCAAATAAAATATCTTGGCTAAATTTTTATTACTTAACTAAATATTGAAACAAATATTGATAATGACCAGGCTTAAATATAATTGGAAATATTGCCTTTATTTGAAAACCTTTCTTTTGAAAAAATTCAACCGACTCGTTAACTTGTTCCGGAACAGTCACGTGAATTGAACCAGCACAATAATCCTGCGCAATTTGAACAGCTCGGTCCAATAATATCGATCCAAAACCTTTTCTGCTATTATCTTCCGCATCAAACAAATACATTGACTTTATTTCCAAACTGTTTTTAATGCCATACTTGTAATACTCATTTGACAAGTTAATTTTATAAATCAAATTGCCAACTGGCCGATTGTCTACCATGAGTATTTCAATAATCTTATCAGCACCATGCCACATCTTATTTTTAGTCCAATAATTAACTTCTGGTTCTCCAAATAAGTTGCCAATTGTTTTCAATAATTTTGCGTCAATTTCATCAACAAGATCGTGTTTATTATTGATCTTGATAAATTGATGATCTGTAAATAAATTTTTGTTAATTTTATATTAGTAAAGTTTTATAATTCTTAGTTACTTGTTCCATTTCTTATGCCTTCCATTTTAGCAGTGTTAATTTTAATTTTGTTGCATTTGTCAATCCTTTTATATGTTTTAAAATTTTATTTATGTTAAATAATTATTGATTGCTCTAATTTACATAATAAATATTTATTAAAATTTATACTTTGAGATATTAATTAGATATATGTATATGATTAGACTAGACTTGTTTTATCTATAGACTAGACTAAATTTAAACGATAAAACGCAATAATATATAAAAATTTGTTTAGAAAATTATCTAAACTTAACTAAAATTAAATATTAATATATTTTAAATTTTTATCATTATTTCTATAAAAGTAAAAAAAATTTTAGTAAAATTTTTAAATCAAGCTAAAATTTGCAGTCTTATAAAATTATATATTAACTTAATTAATAAATGTTTTTTTATTTCTTAAATGCTGACTTATAAGAAAAAATTGAGAAGGAAGTATCAGACAAAACCCCCCTTTTTTCAAAATTGGCATTTATCCCTTTTAAAATTTAACTTCGAATAAGATACTTTTTACGACTTGCCGGGCGCCGAAGGAGAACAGCAAATGTATTGAGTTTTCTAAACCAATATTAGAAAATATTTCCCTAAATTGGTGTTAAATTCAGTATAAAAATAGTTTAAATCTGGTTAAATCCAGTTAAATTAGATAAAATTATATCAGAAATTAAAAGGTTTTTTTAACGTTTTTAAAAAGATTTCTCTCCTGATAACTCCCCGTTTTAAAGGTTTTTGTCAAATTATTTTAAACAAATCACCTTTAATATCTCCGGATTGGCTAGCCTTCACGATTCCTGCTTATTAGTGTTGATAAATGCGTCAGATAGCAAATCTTTATATTCTTGAATTGGGTTTACTAGAATTTTTTTCTTCAATTCTAAATTTATTTTAAATAATGTTTGAGTTACTTTAGGTCAAATTGTATTAACCCATAAAATTATTGGATTTAGCTGGTTACTTTATTACAGAAATTGAGAAGGTCGGCCGAACCCAAAATTTTGGCAAAAAATCACGGGAATGATTTTTCCAAAAATGCTTAAAAAACCTATATTTTTGGGATAAAATTTTGCCTAATTTAACTAAATTTAAACTGGATTTAAACTAAATTTAGTTAAATTAACTGAGTTTAAACCGGATTTAGCACCAATTTAGGGAAAATATTTTAATTTTGGGAAAAAACCCAAAGGCGGCCGGCAAAACCTCGAGGGGGGTACCTTTTCCTGGACCAAATGCTAGGGGGGATAAATGCTAAGTTTCAAAATCAAAGGTGATTTTTGGCTGACCCCCTTCTTCACAATGCCTGCTTCATTAGTACTTTATTAGATTTAGCTGTTCTTGTTATATATTATCAATTATTGTTTGATTAACTTTATTAAATAAACAATTAAAAAACTATTCATTTTTTGTGCGGTGACTAAGACGCTTATATTAATTATGTGTGATTGCATTATACAGTATGATAAGTTATTGATAACTTTAAAATTGTACATAAGAAAGCATTGAGTCTATGGGAGGTATATAACATACACCTGTTCGCCACATATAATAAACAAAAATAAAATTTTAAAATCAAATTAACTAATCCTAGACGATGGAAGAGATGTTTGGAGTACTTGCCTTCAGAGTTGAAGTTTGCAAAAACAATATTTAATTGGATTAAAATAAAAATAATTTTAATTAAAAAATGTAATTTTATTAATTAAATTTATGCTTAAATAAATTTTATCCTGGAAGTTAAATTTTTAGTATTTAACTAAATATTAAAACAAATTTTAACCTTTATTTGAGAAATATATACACTGTAGTTTTTAAACTCAACCAACTCGTTAACTTGTAACAGAACAGTCACATAAATTGAACCAGCACAATATTCCGGTGTAATTTGTACAGCTTGGTCAAATAATCTTAATTCAAATGCTTCAATTTCAGCAACACGATCATAAAGTTAAGAACAGGGATAAAGAAAACCTACCGATCCATAGGGGGGAGGAGTGAAGATGAGGAATGGGAGTAATTTTTTTAAAACGCTTTAAAAACTATATATATTTATGATGAAAATTTACTTAATTTAACTGTATTTAAACCCTATTTATCACCAATTTAGGAAAAATTTTCTAATTTTGGTTTAAAAAAATTGCCGGCCGCCAAAACGTCGTGCTGATACGGTAACTTTTTGCGGACTAAAAGCTAGACGAGGATAAACTTAAATTTTTAAAATCAGGAAGGATTTTTGGCTGATTCCCTCTTCACAATGCCTGGTTAAGAACGAATAGCGACATTTAATGAGGTAATAGCAGAAATCGAGAAGAGATGGATTAGCCAAAGAATTGCTAATTTATCCTCTTTAGCATTTGGTCTGCTATTCCCTTTAAAGCGATCGGCTAAATCTGTAACAGATAATTATTTAAAGTTAATACAAAAAAAATAACTAATTAGAATCTCAATTAAAATCCGATTAAGAAATTAATTCGAAATTTGATTATCGCTGAAAACAAAGTTTAATAATTAAAGACATGAAATATAACCGAAAAAACCTTTAATTTCCTTAGATATTTAATTTGTGTTTTTAATTCAAAATTTTATAAATAAAAGTTTTAAAATTAAGTTACCAAAGATCAAGGTTAAATTTCAACTGATAAAAATGTGTTGAATTGGTTTAATGTTTAAATTATTGCAACTGACTTACGTGACAATTTAACAATAAATAGTAAACTTACAATATAGGGTCAGTTTACAGAATTTAGATATAATTTAAGATTAGGTTGGGTTAGGTTGATATATTTATAGGGTAGGGTATAAAGAATTCAGAAGCAACTGTACCAAAAATTTAGCGTTTGATTAAGTTAGCTTACAGTCTTAGCACTAAAAGATTGATCATCAAGGTTTTGTTGCAAATAATTTTTCAGATTATATAAATAGTTTAAAATATGTTTTTTAAACATTAATCTTAAATATTTATCAGGTATTGCAAACGTTATCAATGAATAAAACTTATTTCTTAAAAATAATTTCTATAAATATATTTTTATAATCTAATATTTATAAATACAGACATTTTCATAAATATGTACCCAAAAGCAAGTTAGTTAAAATTGCAACAGTCCGGACCATCTCATTTTACGACTATGTGCAAGCCGCAATTAATATATAATTAACTGATTTTTTGCAATTTAAAACTTAAAATAAAATTTTTTTATTCAATACTAACCATATAAAACTTTTCATTTATGCTTTTTACTTGTTAAATTGATAGTACAGTAAAATAAAGTTATAAAATTTTTATATTTTAAAACATATTTAATAAAGAATATTTAAATATAATAATTGTAAAATTTTAAAATATTAAATTTATAAAAAATAAAAAAATTTTAAAAGTAAATTAAAATTTTAAAAAATAAAAGATAACAAATAAAAAATTTAATGTTTTACTTGAGCAGTATCAAATATAAACCTTTGTTACTGGTTTGTATATTTTTTATTTTGCAAAAATTACATGTTATTCAGAGATCAAGAAGGGGGATTAGGCAAAAATCCTACTGATTTTGAAAATTTGGATTTATTGG
>JAQFXP010002632.1:0-14540 GCA_034693685.1 Belba bartosi | reverse complement strand
TATATAGTATCAAACTGATTTTTGCCAATGAGTACGGATCAGTTATTTAAAACCCAAAATGAAAAAGCACACCACTGATAATAAATAATAACACGAATAGTAATAGCAGTGTTTAATCACAGTTTGTTTTAAAATTAAAATTTTAATTTACAACCAAATGATATAGATTTTACACTAGAATTTGGCAAATTCAAAATTTTTGAAATAATTTTCTGAACAATACTTTTTTTTTATCTTGTTTATATCAAGAGTCATAAACAATAATTTTTTTTAATTAAAAACATTTTTAAATCCAAAGTTTAAATTCTAAACAACAAAAATTAATTCCGAATAAATTGTAACAATTTAATTGATTTGATTCCTAAAAAGTGTCAAACAATAATTAATATAAAATTATTTGCAAAAATAATTGAATGGAAATTGGATTTAAATCAAATAAAATGCAAATTATTTTGAATACTATTAAATCGATATTTGAATTGATTTTTTAGTAGTTTGGGTCTTTTGTGTTTAATATATTTTTATAAAATTATTTTTTAGATTTTTTATATTTAGTTTTTTTACTGTTTATTAAGAAATACAAAATAATATATTTAAAAAGGACGAGTCTGGAATATATTGTCATATTTAGATATCATGTTTTTGTATGTTTAATAAAAATAACAAAGTTCGATATTTAGTTATTTGATGAGAATATTGATTTGAATTCAGCCCTTCTTTGAAACTCGAATTAATTGTCAATACTTTCAGATTTTGGAATCGATTTAATTGTTTAATAAAATCAATTTTTTTGTCATTAGAAACCAATCTCAGATATATTGACAAATGACTCAAATTGTGGACAAAATGTGAAAAAAATATCTGATATAAGCGTTGATTATATTTCCAGACTTTAAAGTTGAAAAGTTTAGTCAACTTTTTGGCCATAACTTCATTGTCTTGAATGAGTGTTTCGATGTCGACACTAATTAATGTCAACAAATTGGGACAAAACTTCAATAATTTCTTCAGATTTTTGTTATAGCAGGACTCGAACTGAAGACTTCGTAATTGTTTTTCAAAAATTAGGCAAAAATTTGAAATTATATTCAAATTATATTTATATAAATAGTAATTCGAGTAAAATGTATTCAATTGATTGCAATTATCTGTAATTGTGGTCATCACGACATTAATGTAGTTAATATGATAAGAATATGGTTCAATCGATATTTAGTTTAGTTTAAATAATATCCATGTCGTTGCAATATAATAATTATATTTAAAAAAATACAAAAAATTTCGTGAACTCTCTTGGAGACAAGTTATTATTGTTTATAGTAAACGATAAATTTCTTAATAAAATAAATTATATTTATATATACTGTACTTAATATTTTTAAATCTATTAAATACACTTGAAATAACTAAAATTATAAATACAACATGCAAATTTAAATATTACAAAAAAATTTAGCTTTAATAATAAAATTAATAATATATATTTGAATAAATTATTTTGTAAAAATTATTTTATTTTAATAACTATTGTTTAAATGCAAGTTTAGACAACTTTAATAAATAACGTTTATATGCAAAATTAAATTGGTTATTTGAATGTTTAGATCGCGTATTAAACATTTATAGTAAGACATTAAGTTGTAAAATTTTTAATTAAATAATTGCCCGAAAAAACATATTTGAACTTGATAATTTCCGGAGTAAAAATTCGGTGTTATTTGATTAAAAAAAACATTAGTTACTTCAAACTAATAGTTATTTTAAATGCTATCCATTGGCTAACACAACCAAAACATCAATCAGTTCTAACACATTATTTAGTACTTTAATAGTAATTATAATTTTTTAGTTAATAAATATAACAAAAGTTTGATTTTATTAAACCAAATATAATAATTACAATATATTAAACTTTTTATTAAATATTCTTGAGATTAATAATAATTAAATACAAAATTAAAATTAAATTCACTTAAACTTAAAAATCAAAAACGCTTATTTGGTTATAATCAAAGCGGTTTTGGAGGTCTATTAGAGTTCTATTTTAATGGACGTCTAATTTGCTATTTTTAAGCCAAATAATATTTATTCAAATCACTTGTTACACTTTTAGATGTGTTATAGAAACTAACATGTTATTAAAATAAAAATAAACTCAATTTCATTTACTTTAATTTAATTACTTTTTAAACTTTTGTATTTGCAAAATGATTTTTATTCTTTTTATATTTATTAAATTGAAACATAAGTCAAATTTTAAATAAAAATATTTTCTTATTATTATTATTAAAGTTTAATGTGTTTAGAGATCACAAATAAAAACTTTAATCATTAAACAAAATATTAATTTTAAAATAAATATAAATATAGAGTAGAAATCTCTAGTTTACTCTCGATTAAATTGACTTCTAATTAGCTTTTTGGGGAGATACAAATGTCACTAAACACACAATATATGCGAATAAACATTGGTTAATCAGATAACCAAGACAAAAACAACGATTCAATTTTTTAACAGAATTTTTTTTTAAAAAGCCGCTCTGGTTATAATATTAAAAGTATTTAATTAACTATTTATAAAAACGGATTAATTATTAAAAATAAAAACAAAAATTCACTTCTAATTACAGTTATCCGAATATCTTTTCTTAAATTCATTTAAAGATTTGATTTTTCGAATTGTATTCACAGTCTCTTCACTCAATTTGTTCCAAATATTCAGTTTAAGAGACTTTAAATTCGGATAAATTGAATCAAAGCCTTCGAAACACTCGTCGTTGAGTCGACTCAAACCGATCTCCAAATGAGTTAATTGTTTGCAATTCTTAAGACAATTAAAGTCGAAATCTCCGCTCGAATTAGTAAAGTATCCGAAACTGAATCGCTTTAGACCTGATAAGTGGGAAAACTCTCGCAAAAATTCTTCGAAACGATTGAGTCGTCAATTTTAGTCCTGAATTGAAAACTCTTTAATAGTTTACAATTAATTGCAATTAATTTAATCGATTCCGACATTTGATGCGAATATTGATTCGAATTTATTTCTTCTCTAATTGTAGAGATAATTGTCAATACTTTTATATTTTGGAATTGAATTAATTGTTTAATAAAATCAATTTCTTCGTCAATAGAATCCATAATCAGATGTATTGACAAATGACTCAAATTGTGGGCAAAATGTGAAACAAATATCTCATATAAGCGTAGATTATAATTCTCGACAATAAAGTTGAAAAGTTTAGTCAACTTTTTGGACATAACTTTATTGTCTTGAATGAGTGATTAGATGTCGACATCACTTAATGTCAACAAATTTGGACATAACGGCAATAAGTTCTTCAGATAAAGGCAATCGTAGTACTGAAACTGTAGACTTCGTAACTGTTTTCCAAACTTATGGCCAAAACCCGAAACTATATCCAAATCATATTCATATAAATTGAAGTTCAAGTAAAATATTTTCAATTGATTGCAATTATCGGTAATAGTGGTCAACACGACATCAATATTCTTAATCACAGGAAGACATTGATTTGTCGATTGCTTTAAATTAATTGCATTAATGAATTGAAATTTTATTAATACTTTCGCCAATAGATTGCAATCAATTTTAAGTCGTTTAATGAAATGTGAGTTATCGGTCAATTGAATCAATTGATTGAAATTATTGTTTTGATTTGAATAGAAGTCAATCGAAATAACGTATTGTCTATTGAAGACTAATCTCTGAAACTGTTTGGAAATGCATTCAAATCTCAGTTTGTCTTCAAATGACATAAAACTAACGATCAGTTCAACCAAATCGTCGCCGAAATCCTTGCGATTAAACGAATCTTTCATTAATTGGTTTACGTTTTTCTTGTTTTTCAATTTTATTCCTAATTTTTTCAAAACTACTTTCAATAACATAATTAAGACTAAATCCGATTATTACGAAATTGATTGTAATTTACAACTGATATACAATTCAAATAACACAACAATTGACAGTTCATTATATTATTATTTGAAATACAAAATTTGTTATTTAAAATAATAAATTATTTGCAATTGAATTAATAAGTTTACCTCAATTTGATTTGCAATTAACAATTTTAAATATTATATATATATATATATATGAAATTAATTAATAAACTTTGATCTGAGATTTCAGTCCTTATCGATAATTTGATAAATTAATTACAATTAAGTGTTAATAAAATAAATGAATTTTTTATATAAACTGTGAATTAACTTAAACCACTTTTAGCAGTTTTGTATAACATTTATTAAAATTTAAGTAGGTCATTGTATTAATTGCATTATGTTATCAATTAGATTTAGTAATAATACTAAATTATATGTAAATAACAATTTAAAAATAAATAAATACAATATAAAATTTAAAATAAATATAAAATTTAACTTTAATTTTAAATTTAGATTTTTTAATTAAAATATTGTATTTAATTAATTAATACAAAATCAAAATTTTAAGTTAATTTAGATTAAAAGTATAAATTTAAGTAATTAATTAAAAGTATTTAAATAAATATATGTTAAATGAACAGGTTAATTATTAAAATAAATTTAAATTCATTCAAAGACTTTTTCGAATCGTATTCACAGTCTCTTCACTCAATTCGTTCTCAATATTCAGTTTAAATGACTTTAAATTCGGATAAATTGAATCAAAGCCTTCGAAACACTCGTCGTTAAGTCGACTCAAACCGATCTCCAAATGAGTTAATTGTTTGCAATTCTTAAGACAATTAAAGTCGAAATCTCCGCTCGAATTAGTAAAGTATCCGAAACTGAATCGCTTTAGACCTGAAAAGTGGGAAAAAGTTTCGCAAAAACTCTTCAAATCAATTGAATCAATAGAATAAATATTGAATTTAAAACTCTTTAATTATTTCAAATTTGTACCTAAAACGTTTTATTTTTAAACAATGGTTTCACTAAATATAATAAACTAATTATTTAATTCGTTGTCAAATAAATGAACAAAAATTTTAATTTAAACAAAAATATATTAATTGAAATAAGAGCCAAATTATATATAATAAAATAATTATAAATATTAATATTAATTCATATTAACTTGTTATTATTTAATAATTAAAATGTTTATTACTTAATTAAATCAAAAAAATTGTTTATAACTAAACAAAATCAGAAAAATTTTTAAATTATTTAATTAATAACAAATAATAACAAAAATAGTGATAACAGTGTTTTATCACAGTTTGTGTTAAGATTACAATTTTGATTTAAAAACAGTTGATATAGAGTTTACACTAGACCAGGCCAAATTAAAAATTTTTGAATTATTTTTCTAAACATTATTTTATCGTGTTTATATCAAAAGAGTCAAATCAATAATCATTTTAAATTAAAGACATTTTTGATTCCAAAGTTTAAATTTTAAACATCAAAAAGTAATTCCAAATAACTTATAATAATTTAATTGATTTGATTCTTAAATATTGGCAAAAAACAATTGATATATAATTATTTGCAAAAACAATTGAATGAAAATTGGATTCAAATTATTTTTAATACTATTAAGTCGATATTTGAATTAATTTAAAAAAAGTATTTGTGTCTTTTGTGTTTAATATTTTTTAAAAATTATTATTAAGTATTTTATATTAAGCTTTTTTACTGTTTGTTAAAAATACAGAGACATGTTATCTGAATAGGCTTGAGATAGGCCAGATTAGTCTTTTCAAATATATTGTTTTATATTTGTTAATAAACAGTAAAAAAGATAAATAACACTTTTAAACTCTTAATAATTGTCTGACAATGCTCTTGTGACTATGTAATAAAAACATTTTTAACTATAATACAATTTAATTTGCAAATTTTTATTTTTTTAAATATAAGCAGTAGATATAAATGACGTTTTGTGTTTATAAATGTGAGAACCTGGTGGTGGATTCGCGTCTTTACAAACGCACTCTTAATTGCTTATATAAAACAATGAATAATTAATTTTATTTTGTAGATTAATACAAATCAAATATTATATATTTAATATTTTTGCATTTATTAATTACACTTGTAATGAATAAAATTATAATTCCTTTAACATGCAAATTAAAAAGAAGTTGTCTGTAGATTGATAAAGTTGCTTATTTTTTAAAACAATTTTAATCATAATAAAAGCATATGATATGATAGAAAAATATGCAAAAATTATTTATTTAACTTTAATATTTTAAAAAATTATTTTCATTTAAAAATACAATTATCTTCTTACAGTTTATGAATTTCAAACTTAATTTACAAACAAACTAAAAGAAATATTTAAATTATTTTTTTACTAACACACACATATATTAAAGTAAAATTTTCAAGTGAATAAAATATTTATTAAAACAATAATATTAAAATATGTTATGAATCGAAATCTCTTTAATTGTTTGCAATTAATTTAATCGATTCAGAGATTTGATGTGAATATTAAATCGAATGAATTATTTTAAATTTGTACCTAGAACGTTTGATTTTTAAACAATGATTTCACTAAATATATTAAACTTATTAAATTCGTTGTTTAATAAAATTTAAAAACTAATTAATACTTTTAAACTTTTATAACTGAAGATTACTGGATTTAAACAAGACAGCTAAACTATGACAGACCAAGTGAAATTTTTTAATATGATTTTTTACTTAATAACTATGCAGTAAAATAAATAAGAAATGTTTTGAACTCTAAAATTTAAATTTAAAAAATAAACTATTTCATGATTAGACTTTTATTGCTTTTGTGATCATGTAATAAAAGAATTTTTAACAATAATACAATTTAATTTGCAAACTTTCATTTTATATAATATAAGCTGTAAATATAGTGGCCGTTTTGTGTTTGTAAATGTGAGAACATGGTAGTGGGTTTGTGTTTTTACAAACGCGCTCTTAATTGTTTAAAGAAAACAATAAATATATTTATAAATAATTAATTTTATTTTGTAGATTAATACAAAACAAATATTATATATTTAATTTATTTTCATTTATTAGTTACACTGGTAATGAATAAAATTATTATTACTATAACATGCAAATTAAAAATGTATATATTAAAAATTATTACAAATATTTTTTAACTAGATACTATTTGAAATATATAATATTTAAGGTATTACAGTATATTTAAATTTTGTAAAATATTTGTTATTTAACAATTAATAAATTATTGTTTAAATTCAAGTTTATAAAACTTTATTAGATAACTTTGAAATTTTATATGTTAAAAGTTTGCATTTTAATTTTTTTGTGGTAAATATATATATTTTTCGGGCTAGCTAAAAAACATTTATGCGTTTGTAAGACATTAAGTTTAAATTTGCAAAAATAATTACAGAGCAAAAATCAAAGTTTAGTTGTATAAACTTTGAACTAAACAGTATTTTAAATGCTGTCCATCAGGCATTCAAAATTAAATGCACGCGTGCATATTAATAAGGACATTTCTCATTAGATATTAAAATATATTTAGTTAAGCTACACAAATGCTGTGACAATTAAATGGGTTTTGGAATTCAACATGGAAAATAATTTACATATATAATAATATACAGATGTGGCAAAGTTTCATAGTTTAAAAGAGTTGATTGACAATATATCTGTTTACTAAACATATAAAAAGAGTATCTGCACAGGCTTAATACTGACCTTGTGAAATGTGTGATTGTTACTAGATATTTTCATTTACCCCAAAATATTAAATTAATTGAATTAAATAATATACAAAAATAGTAAATATTAATAAAGAATTGTTTAAGTAAAAATGTTTAATATTAAAAATATAACATTATTTAAATTTAATTAAATCAAATAAACATTTGAAAAACAGATTAATTGCACGAGATTAAGTTAACGAAATGTTTTCGACTTTTTAATTAGTATAACAGTATTTAAGTATGTATTATTTTTTCTAATTCAAGATAAGATCAGCTGATATTAATTCCAACATATATTATGTCGCTAAAACTATATATTTTATATTTGAATTTTGAATGCCTACTGTCCATCAACTAACACAGACATAAACATCAACCAAGACAATAGTAACTTAAAATATTTTAAAGTTAATATATGAATAGCTTTAGGAATAATTTTTTAAAAATATTTTATGCTTAACTAAACTTGATTACACTTAATAATTTTTGCAGTATATCGTATTGTTTAGTTAAAATGAATAAATGGAATATTTTTAACGTACTATTCGGTCGGTCTTAAAACACTTCAGTTACTGGTTTTGTTTGTCTGCAAATAGTTTTATGTTAATAATTTTTAAACTCTAAAACATATCGAAACTAAATTTCAAACTAAACTTAACTAAATAAATAAATATAATCATACATATTAGGATTCAGGCTTTCTCTGCTATGTGGTTCCATTTGTTTAATTTTGCCTGGCAAAATTATAAATATTTTACAAAACAGACATTACATGAAAGAAACTATTCTTAACTAACAATTTAAATTAGTGCCGAATATGAATATATATATAATTATTATTACTATCTATAATATATAAACGTTTTGAACGAAATAATAGTTTCGGACATTTACTTTTTACAGAAAAATTATTAATATTACAAATAATGACATGAAAAATATTACAAATTAATTAAATCTGAATAAAGTTTAAATTAAAAATGTCCGAATAATAACAAAATCTATTATTAATTTCATTTTAAGATTAAAAACTTTTATTTAATTAATAAATTGAAAAATTAATAAAAATTTTAGTTTAAAAACTTATTTTTCAAAACAATACAATAATTTACTCATTAGTAAAACGAAGGTTTGGTCTTAATCTCAATCAAAGAATTAATTTTTCGAATAGTATTCACAGTCTCTTCACTCAATTCGTTCTCAATATTCAGTTTAAAAGACTTTAAATTCGGATAAATTGAATCAAAGCCTTCGAAACACTCGTCGTTGAGTCGACTCAAACCGATCTCCAAATGAGTTAATTGTTTGCAATTCTTAAGACAATTAAAGTCGAAATCTCCGCTCGAATTAGTAAATTATCCGAAACTGAATCGCTTTAGACCTGAAAAATGGGAAAAAATTTTGCAAAAAATCTTCGAATCAATTGAATGACAAAAATAATTCTTGAATGAAAAACTCTTCATTTGTTTGCAATTAATTGCAATTAATTTAATCGATTCAGACATTTGTTGCGAATACAGCTTCAAATACATCTCTTTTTTGATATTCGAGTTAATTGTCAAAACTTTTAAATTTTTGAATTGAATTAATCGTTTAATAAAATCGATTTTTTCGTCAATAGAATCCAAACTCAAGTCTATTGACAAATGACTCAAATTGTGGGCAAAATGTGAAACAAATATCTGATATAAGCTTTGATTATATTCAGAGACTATAAAGTCGAAAAATTTATTCAACTTTTTTGCCATAATTTCATTGTCTTTAATGAGTGCTTTGATGTCGACATCACTTAATGTCAACAAATTTGGACAAAACTGTAATAATTGGTTTATTGAATGGCTGTTGTATTTCCCGAACCCAACACTTTGTAACTGATTTCCAAACTTTAGACCAAAACTCGAAACTATATCCAAATAATCGAAATAACAGTTCGAGTAATAAGCCTTTAATTGATTGCAATTATTGATAATTGCGTTAAACACGTCATCGATGTTTAGAATATCAAAAATATAAGGTTTTGTCGATTGCTTTAAATTGATTTCATTAATGAATCGATATTTTGTCAATACTTTCGCCAATAGTTTGCAATCGATTTCCAAAACAATTTTATATTCTGAGTCATCGATTGATTGAATCAATTTTTTAAAATTATTGTTTTGATTGGAATAGAAGTCAATCGAAAGAACGTATTGTCTATTGAAGACTAATCTCTGAAACTGTTTGGAAATGCATTCAAATCTCAGTTTGTCTTCAATTGACATAAAACTGACGATCAGTTCAACCAAATCGTCGCCGAAATCCTTGCGATTAAACGAGTCTTTCATTAATTGGTTTACGTTTTCCTTGTTTTGCATTTTTATTACAATTCAATTAAGAATTAAAACTAAATCCGATTATTATTATAATTGATATACATTTTAAATAACACAACAATACAATAATTGACAGATTATTATATTATTATGACAAGAAGTAATCAACGAATTTTTGAAATTTTTTTGCGTTAAACGTTTTATTTTTAAACAATGGTTTTACTAAACATATTAAACTAATTATTAAATTCGTTGTCAAATAAATAAACAAAAATAATAATTTAAACAAAAATATTTGAATTGAATTAAGAGCCAAATTAAATACAATGAAATAACTATAAATCTTAATTTAATTCATATTAACTTGTTATTATTTAATAACTGAAATATTTATTACTTAATTAAAAAAAATTGTATATAACTAAACAAAATCAAATAAATTTAAAAATTAATTAATTATTAATAAATAATAACACAAATAGTGATAACAGTGTTTGATCACAGTTTGTGTTAAAATTAAGATTTTTATTTAGAACCAATTGATATAGAGTTTACACTAGAACCGGAGAAATTCAAAATTTTTAAATTAATTTTCTAAACAATATTCTTTTTATCTTGTTTATATCAAAAGAGTCATAAACAACAATCATTTTAAATTAAAGACATAATTAAATCTTTAATCGCTTTTCGTCTTATAACAAATTAAAATATTAGTTTAAAATATAAAATATATAAAAACATTAAACTTACCGATCCAAATTGGCTTTGTAAGCATTTCGCTGTTAAAAGTAATTCCATATGTATCGTCGCTTGAATACTTCTTAAAAACTGGCTCAACAATACGCTCATACATATTATTGATCTCTTTTTGCAAATCACACAAATTGCCGCTAAATTCCGCTAAATTGTGCTTAATTTCAATACGAGTGCGATGTGTTGTTTTATCCATATTTCTCATTTTTGTTGGCTCAAATTTTTCTTTTTCCTTAAAATTAATAAAATGTAAATATTAATAAAGTATATACATTAAATATTTTACTTACCATTAGATTTTCCCTTTCCAGTTTGTTTAGTTATATCCAGTATAGTTTTCTGTTTTGTTTCCGCGCTGTTCTCAGTTTTGTTGACAATCATTTCCTCTTTGGCCGTTTTTAAAACTGGTTCCTCCACTGGCACAAACATCATTGGCTCTTTATTTATACGGTTGTTAACAACGATAAATGCCGTATCAATCCATGCGTCTAATGACATATTTGTCGGCTTTGCTTTAACAAAATCAATAATATGCTTATACGACACATTGTCCGGCAATTTTTGTAGCGCTTCGTAGAACAGCTCAAAGACTAAAATATAAAATATATAAAAAATATTAGAATAAAACAAATATTAAATTAAATATATATTTACAAATTGGATCTCTTCTTTGGCGTTTGATTGGAGAGTTGGATGGTTGCGTTGATCGTTTTGACATATTCAACAATAATTCAAAGATTTCGCAATAATAATTCAATTGGATTCACAATAAAGAGTTGCAGAGTGAAAGCACTGGTAAACTACTGAAACATATACTGAAACCAACTCCTTCTATAAAAAATTTTCTAAAAATACTTAATGCGCTCAGCCAATCAGAACGTAGCATTATTTTTTTAAAAATTTTGAGCTGCGCTCTAATTAGTGAAGAGCTTGTATGTTACTGGAAAAACCCGGCTTAGAGAGCAGGAAGGCTATAAAAGGTTAATTGACATTCCAGAGATAAGAACTTAAAGATAATCCGTCAAATTTCTAAGTAATGGACATTCCAAAAATAATAATTGGAGATAATCCGTCAAAATACTCAGAAATGATAAAAAGGTGTCAGATAAAATAAAAGATAGCTCTTTAACACAAATTTAATATTATCTTGTATTATATGTATTTAAGTATTGAGTTTGTTATTTTTTAAATTACTTTAATATTTTGATGCATAATTGTATTTTATTACTAGTTTTTATTATTTTAGTATTATTTTGTGTATTTTAGTATTATTAAGTTCACATTTAATATGTTTATAATACCCGTTTATTGCAATAAATGTTTTAGTAAAATTACAAATAATAGCTACAAAAATAATAATCAAAATTAGTTAAATACACCGAGTTTAAAAAAACAATAAATTTTATCTATAATACTTTACTATAAAAAGCTAATTTAATTTATGCTTAATAGCCGGCTATACAAAATACAATAAAATTTTGCATAAAAAAATACTAGCATTAAGAATTGCACAGTATGCAAAACCATATATTTAGTTTGAGCAATAGATGAGTTTATTTAAAAATCGATTTTTGTTTTAGAGTACAATTGAGTTAATTCAAAAACTTTTTTTAAATTGGCAAAGTTTACCAGAGTTCAAAAAGGCAACTTCACTGTAATGCAACAAAATATAAAAATTTGGAAAATTTTCCGAATACATCTGGTCAGAATTTACAGCCAAAATATATATTAACCATTTCAAAAAACATTCTCGTACTGTAGTGCACCAAAATTTAAAAAAATTACCGACGGTAAAATCTGGTCAGCAGCCAGTGGCCACCACCGTTTCAAAAAGCACTCTCGTAATGTAGTGCAACAAAATTTAAAAATTTGAAAAAATTTACCGACGGTAAAATCTGATCAGTAGCCGGTGGCTACCACCAGTTCAAAAAACACTCCCGCACTGTAGTGCAACAAAATAAAAAATTTTATCTGAAAAATTTACCGACGGTAAAATCTGGTTAGTGGCCAGTGGTCATTACCGGTTCGGAAAACACCCTCGTACTGTAGTGCAACAAAATAAAAAATTTTATCTAAAAAATTTACCGACAGTAAAAATCTGGTCACTGGCCGCTGGCCATCACCGGTTCGGAAAACACCTTTGTACTGTAGTGCAACAAAATTGAAAAAAATTACCGACGGTAAAATTTGGTCACTGGCCGGTGGCCAAAGGTTCGGAAAACACTTTTGCACTCTTGAGCAAATCCACGGAAAAAATCCACGTAAAAAAAATTTTCAACATAGATGCCAATTTTTTACACGTAGAAGTCACGTGGGTGTCACGTGTGTCTTGACCTAAAGTACGTCTCGATTTAACATGGGGGTCTATGGAAAAAACCCTTCTCCATAAAGTACGTCTCGAAAATAAGCTCGTACTGTTGTGCAGTGTCCGCCATCTTGAATCCACTAATGACGGCGGATCCATAATGACTGATAATGAATTAAAGTAGATGTACATATCTGATTACAATGCATGTAAGTAAAAAACGATAAAAAACAAGAAATGAATTAGATGTACGTATAATACTCTAATATTTTAAGTAAACAAAAATATTATAGACAAGCAATAATGCAGATATAAATGTCTGAATATATTAACCTTAAACAAAGAAAGATATGTAAGACAAGCAATAAGTTAAATATGCTAAAGTGTGTGTATTTATGGTTGTAAAGCATCTTAACGTGTTCGAAACCAAACATGTTTATATGCATGTGTGTCTTTATGGTTTTAAAGAGTTTTAAAAAGTTTTAAAGTGTTCTAAAACACACAAACTTATATACATGTGTGTGTGTGTGTTTTTATGGTTCTAAAGAGTTCTAAAGTGTTCTAAAACACACAAGCTTATATACATGTGTGTGTGTGTGTATTTATGGTTTTAAAGAGTTTTAAAGAGTTCTAAAGTGTTCTAAAACACACAAGCTTATATACATGTGTGTGTCTTTATGGTTCTAAAGAGTTTTAAAATGTTCTAAAACAAACAAGTATATATACATGTGTGTGTGTATTTAAGGTTTTAAAGAGTTCTAAAGAGTTCTAAAGTGTTCTAAAACAAACAAGTATATATACATGTGTGTGTGTATTTATGGTTCTAAAGAGTTCTAAAGAGTTCTAAAGTGTTCTAAAACACACAAGCTTATATACATGTGTGTGTGTATTTATGGTTCTAAAAAGTTCTAAAGAGTTCTAAAGTGTTCTAAAACACACAAGCTTATATACATGTCTGTGTCTTTATAATTCTAAACAGTTTTAAAGAGTTCTAAAGTGTTCTAAAGAGTTCTAAAGTGTTCTAAAACACACAAGCTTATATACATGTCTGTGTCTTTATAATTCTAAAGAGTTTTAAAGAGTTCTAAAGTGTTCTAAAACTCACATGTCTATATACATGTGTGTGCCTTTATTGTTCTAAAGAGTTCTAAAATGTTTGAAAACAAACATGTTTATATGCATGTGTGTGCCTTTATGGTTCTAAAAAGTTCTAAAGAGCTCTAAAAAGTTCTAAAGTGTTCTAAAACACACAAGCTTATATACATGTGTGTGTCTTTATGGTTCTAATAAGTTCTAAAGAGTTCTAAAGTGTTCTAAAACAAACATGTATATATGTATGTGTTTGTTTTTATGGTTGTAAAGAGTTCTAAAAAGTTCTAAAAAGTTATAAAAGATATAAGAAAATAATATATTTAAATATTTAGTTAAAATGAATCAATTAGCTAAAATAGTTCAATCACATAATGGTGTTAAAAATTTAGTGTTTGATAA